>OV049876.1:8642500-8927500 GCA_920104075.1 Melanargia galathea
AGTACCAGTACCGCGAGATCAAATAAAATGAGAAAATTTCTAAAGGAATGTTTTGCAAGAATATTTAGTGGTATAAGGGCCTGTTTTACCACCTTCTGTTAAGTGTCGGATAGCCTAAACGTAAGTTTTGTCACTTTCTTACTTTATGTCAAGTGACAAAGACAAAAATTGTGAATAAGCTATCAGAAACTTATCAGCAAGTGGTGAAACAGGCACTAAGTGTAGAATAATTTAGTTAGGTATAGTCGTCAATTATTTCCAATGTCTAAAACATCGGAGAAAGGATTAACAAAAACACTCATGTTAAACACAATTTTTATTTGTAACAATATTTTTATTGTTAATTTTATGTAAAATTTATTTTAGTAAATATTAACTGCAATACCTAATCTCTATTTCTTCTCCAATCGGAAATCGGATTTCTTCCTCCAAACCTAAAATTTCAGCGCAAAAACATTGGCCAATGACCAATGTGTTCGGCGAATGGCGGCCAAAGTGTAATCGCTATTGCGCAGATTGTATGAAAATCCACAGAATGCATGTCCGAGTACATTCATCGAGAGCATAAGGCCAATGTGAACTAGGCATATATTTAACACAGCTATTATGTTACATAATATAATTATAAGCAAAATAAAAATAACACAATTACGGATATATCTAATCTACGTTTAATTATATCTACTAAGTATTGGTAGATATAATGTGTAGTTATATAGTATTAATTAAAGTGTTCACCTACACACGGTGTCGGGAAACCAAATAAAAAAAAGAAATGTGAAATCGGTGGTGGCATTCCAACAACTTTTTGGGAATCGCACCTTGAGTGCGTTGAACTTTATACCTTGAGTTTAGGTAAGGACTGCACTTTGTGCAAATACTATAACTACGTCACTATGAATATAAAGCACATACTTTAAAATAATATAGAAACTCTTTCTTCAATTACTATTTTATTTACTTTAGAGAACTGGAGTGCCGAGATGCAAGCCACAGTCCAGTTCGTGGCAGCTGCCGGTGATGCAACTGGCGTTGTCGCTGGCCAGGAAAACGACCATTTTCGCTACATCCTCACTCATAGCGTACTTCCTCAACGGCATAGAAGCCCCCATCGAGTCGTACAGACTCTTGTTGCTCTCCTCGTCGAACCCGGCGCGCTTGAAGAACTCCGTCCCGACAGGACCGGGGTTCACGCTGTTCACTCTCACTCCTTTGGGCGCGAGTTCGAGCGCGACGCACTTGGTGAACATGTCCAGCGCGGCCTTCGTCATGCAGTACGGCATCATAGCTGGCATTGGCACAGTGGACACTATACTGGATACGTTAACAATGTTCCCTTTAGTCTCTATCAAGTGCGGTATGGCTTGCTGAGTGAGGAGATACGGCCCGCGAACGTTCGTAGCGATCAAACGATCGAAATTCTTAATATCATCCATGATTCCAGACATGATCACGATCCCAGCGTTGTTCACTAAAACGTCGAGTTTTCCATATACGTCTATAGTTTCCTTGATGATGCGTGGTATGTTTTCTTCTACGCTTATGTCGGCGATGATGGTCAACGGTTTGATTCCGCTCGCTCGCTCGCACTGCTCGGCGACACTTTTAAGGTTGTCTGCGTTACGACCCACCAAGGCTAGGTTGGCGGACAAGTTCGCGAAATGTAGAGCGCAGGACGCGCCGATGCCTGCGCTCGCTCCGGTGATTACAACTACTTTACCGGTGAAGTCCATTCTGATCCGTAGTTTGTGTCCGACTGAATCATTATTTAAAGACGTAAACGTTATGCATCGGTGGATATGCAAACATAGATCACTTAAGCGATAGAGCGTGCATTTTATCAATTAATACAATTTAGTTATATGGAAATTTTCTTTATTTTGTCGTTCTTTAAATAAAAAGCAAGTGAGCAAAAGAGGGTTAGCCGCTTTTTAGTCAACGGATGGCAGCATGTAGTGTCAGAGTAGCATCTGGGAGCACGGCAGTGGCCCCGCCATGTCGAGCAAATGCAAAAAAAAGAAAGGCATAGCCGTAGTATCTTTTATCAAAGCAATTCAGGCCATTTTTGAATGACTATTTTATGCCGGTTTTACTCCAGCCAGCCCTCTCCCATGTCCCTAGTAGATATAAGTAAAAAAATATATTTTTTTACATACATCTACTGTAAAACTCAAAGTCATTATAGTTATATTGATAAGAGTGATTTTTGGACAATTATGAAAATACCACAATCAAATATTTCAAAAATGTTGTTAATGGACCTTTAATTATTTAATAATCATAATCATTTTGTCATATAAATGTTTATAATATGGTGTATGGTGGTATATGGTGCTCTCGAGATAAACTTCTCTTAATTTAGTGCCATAGACTTTACCTAACTACTAATTTTAGTCCTACGGCAGCTGAGTCCATCCCGATGTACTTACCTACTAAATTATACAGTACTAGCGGACCCGGCAGACGTCGTTCTGCCCGCTATTAGCGTCACCTACCGGGTCCAATTTTTCTACTTATAAACCTTCCTCTTGAATCACTCTATCTATTAAAAAAACCGCATCAAAATCCGTAGCGTAGTTTTAAAGATTTAAGCATACATAGGGACATAGGGACATAGGGACATAGGGACATGGGGATATAGGGACAGAGAAAGCGACTTTGTTTTATACTATGTACTTGTAGTGATGGTGTAAGGAACAAGGCAAACAAAATTTTACATTTAGATAATACACTTTATTGTAATCATAGTAGGTATGCATATAACGACATGGATGAAGCATTTAATATGTACAGTTTACTTAATATGTATTAAATTTCATCGAGATCTACATAAAAGCTCCCTAATTTTGGCACTTGATTTAAATAAAAATATTTATGGGTTGTTGAGATATCAAAGTACCTACTTTTCCAAATACCCACTTGCACTGACCTGCGTTAAGATACCGATGCTACAATTAGATTTAAAAAAAAAGCATTTGAACCATATTGTCAATGTTCTGAAAAAACTGAAAAGGTTTATAGTAGGTATACCTACTTACTCGGGCGTACAATTCGCATAAATAAGTAGCAATTATTATGTTGTTAATATGGTAGGTAGACTAGATATATAATTACATAGTCAAGGTGTATAAGTTTCAAAGGGAATACAAACTATCACGACCGCAATGTGAGATTAAAATCTATGTACTAACGAGTAGGTACGATTAGTTTATGTAACCTTTTTCAATGCAAGTGGGACTCAATTAGGTAAAGAAGTACATATGTTTATCTGATTACAAGAAGCATCTTGACAAGATAAATATTATACTACAACATAACTTTTAACATAAATATGTAGGATACCTAAATGTTAATCATTTTAGTTAATTACCTGATGTGATCATTTTTCAATCACCCAATTATTTTTTCCTTAAATTCATCATAAGTAATTAACTAACAGCCAAGAACAAAATTAAATCAATCTGAATGTTGTAGCCTAATAATACCTAAAAATATTATTATTATTTTTTACAAAAATATTGAAATATAAAAAGAAGATTAATTAATAGGTACTATTATATGTCAAAATGTAAATTCTAATTTTTAACAAAAAACGATCATTAAAACACACGATTATCACAACCAATTTCCTTACAAATAAGTTTTACGATTTAAACTAAACTACAGCAAAAAATAAGAAACAAGGGTTTCAAAATTTTAAGGAATAAGTTATAGTAAATTAAGACGGTAAGTGATCATCTACAATTCAAATACAATAAGTATTTAGGTGCAGGTTAATTTAAATTGACATTTGGACTAAGTACCTACTAAGCCTTAAGTCCATTGGAATGGAGCGGAGACAAAGTGTGTTTCGACCAATCAGATTGTTTAGAAATGACGTGATACAATTAATTACACGTCATCTATCGATAATGTGATAAGTCTGCTGAACACGTTTCCTCTCCGCTTCAGTGGACAGGTTTCCACTATTAAGTTTTAACCCATTCAGCCATAAATTCTTGCTTTTTCCATGCTTTGCCAGTTTCCTTTAAAAACGAGAAAACTGTGTGTTCTTTGACTCTATGTTAGAACTTATACTTAAAGTCTATTATATTTTACTAGCGGTCCGCCCCGGCTTCGCCCGTGGTACTTATATAGCCTATAGCACTCAAGGATCACGTACATATCCAACGGTGAAAGAATTTTTGAAATCGGTCCAGTAGTTCCTGAGATTATAGCGCGTTCAAACAAACAAACTCTTCAGCTTTATAATATTAGTATAGATAGAATATTTTATGACTCTCTGGAAAAGACAAGGCTGAGGTCTATAGAGCGTACTTTGACTTACTTTCGAGTTAAAACGAGACAGATCTATGCCAAATTTATGTCTCATTTTAACTCAAAAGTAATGTAAAAGTAAAATTGTTACTAAACAATATTTTGGTGTTCTATGGGTTAGTAAAATTTTAATTGAACTTACGTGACGTTTGGTATATATGGTCATAAAAAATCTGGTAACAATCTCCGAAATGGATGATTCTGGGTTTACAGGTTTTAAGAGCATCTCTACGATGCCAAAAATCAGTCAGCGTTTTCGCACCTAACAAAAGAATTATCGTGACCTGACCGTGACCTGTATCAGTTGTACCTACAGTTGTCATAATATTATTAAGTACCTACCTAATCGAGGATTATTTTTTTGTTTTATTTTTTTCGTTTTTCATAGAACTCTTAGCAATCTAAAGCTATATGGAGCGATCCAAAATCTCCTAGCTTTGTACAAAATCATGTGTAATAAACACTGGAGGGAGTGCGATACTGGACGTTTATTTCTTAGATATAGTATATTACATACTTGATTTACTATATTTTATTTTCATTACAAAATATCGGACTTATCAGTTTAGCTAATATTTAAAAAACTACTTTTTAGCTTAAATGTCATTTATTCGAAATGTGTCTATAAAAATATTAGGTTAGGTTAAGGTTTACATACGAGATTTTTCTGAGTTGATATAGTGAAAACTTGGGAATTTTTTTTAAGGATAATTAGTTAGTTCTGAAAGTGGCATCATGTGCGGAAACTACGAAACCGATATACCTAATATTATCAATGTGTGACTACTTAAGTTTGTTTTTTTTTCATGCAAATTAATATAACAACACAATTATTATTGATTAGAAAAATTTGCTTCTACTGAGTTATTACATGGGTATTATATCACTGGATTTGGTATTAATTTGACGAAATTGTATCGTGTTGTCAAATACCATTAATTGATCGTCCATACAAATTGATAGAGCCAACTCTAGTATAGAGTTTATTTACTCAAAAACTAGCAACTTATAGCGTTCCGATAACACACGCTTGCCATATTGCTTTCTACGTCGTATTGGAGCTAGCATACCTCGCTCACAGCCATCCCAAACAAACGCCGATGCACTAAAGTACCTATTCCGATGAGCAGTCCCATCCAATATGTACACAAGACGCTCTTACAGACTTTGCCTACTAATATCCAGGTACGTTCGACTCCTGATACTCCTGATACTCCTTATTATATTTGACAACGACTAGGAGCGGCGACACAGAGGGTTGAGGTTTACAAAAATTAAGGTCCTCGCCAATCTTTTTGTATGCTCTGAACATAGCCGCGTTTTAACGCGATGTGCAGAACGCAAATTCCAGGCACCTATCACTTCACCATGCGTAAGTTCCAGTTTGATTATTGGGTCAATCTCGCCGCGTAGTTCAGAGCGTTCAAAAAGATTGGCGAGAACTATTTTGCATAGAGTATTTAGCTATCATCTCAAAGTTCAAACAGTGATCTTGACTGGAATCTTGACTGCGCTGATCGTGCCCCTTGGCCCACCTGTCATCACCCCTGTTAACAACGCTTACATTATTTGCGATCAGTTAAGTACACACTTACCTATACCTACGTACGTATTATTTCAATACACCTACTCGTACTGGATACTCATAAGGCGTAATCAACAATCACAAAACATTGAAATCACCTTCAAAAATAAATATTCAATCGAGAATCTCGAGAGACGTAACTAGGATGTGCTAGTAACATGAACATGTATCGAATATTTATTTATATCGCATATATATATTAGGTATATATATTTCGCATCTTTGAAACTAAACAATTGCATATCTCATTAATTTGGAATCAATTATATTATTATTTGGAATATACATAGTACATACATGTATATATCATATTATGCGCTTAAATTCCCAAGGTGACGACCTCGAAGTGCAAAACGAAGCGTCGGAAGACCCCTCACTAGATGGACGGACGATCTCAAACGAGTTGCTGGTAGCTCCTTTGGATACAGACGGCACAAGATCATGTCCTGTGGCGATCCTTGCAAGCGACCAGCAGTGGACGCCTCTCGGCTGAGAGGACGACGACGACATAATATCATATTTTTAATTTACGTATTTTTTGATATTGTAAAAACTTGTGTTAAAATTCCAATAATATAAAAATGTGGGTCATATTTAATAACCGATTGTATAATATAATATCTACACAAGTTTAAACATCTTCCTTTCAGTAGAAAAATCCAATTCGTCCAATATTTTGGTATTGCTTCTTACGCATGGGCTAAAAATACATAGTTACATAATTATATTAATCATATTTAGTATTTTAATAGTATCAATATTAATCTACTATGTACATATAATGTACATATAGTTAAATTAACACTACATGCATATCTACTAAAGTAATAGCAGTAAACGAAAAGTGGACTCGTAATCTACATATTATATGAATTCTGAGTTTTACAAAAATACTTACCTCATTCCTATATTCCTATACCACAACTGCACGTCTATGAAGCATGTTCTCTACATTGTTAGAATTAATTTAATATGCATGTAAATTTTTTCTACTACCAGTAACTCTACCTAAAACTAGATTTCCTTAGGGAATGACTAGAAAATAATAAGCATCGACCAATAGACCATTCTTAACATCACAATATCGCTTGGCAATATACTTACTTAGGTCTAAACTATCCATAACAATTTGAGATCATATTATTTTAATTTATTACATCGAATCTAATTCTAATAGTTAAGTTTAATTAGCTTATAGTTTATCAGACGTATTAACTGCATTAAAATAGGAATATTTACGTACATTATGAAAACCTGATGATTTCTTAGACAAAAAAAACATTGCCCACAACGCTCTTCTGTAGTGTGTCCTTCCCAAAAGCAAGTCTAACATTTTTTGTAATAAATGAAACATGTTATTTCCAGCCATTTTCAGACATTACATTGAAGACATTTACTATGAAAACAAAGAGAGAAATGTGATTATTCTTAAAATATGCGACAAAAAAACGTCTTAAACGTAGCCAGAAACGAATTTCTTTTCTTGAACAGATAATAATTTGAAATAATAGTATATTGTAGCCTTAAAACACACAATTACTTGATACGGATACGAAACATGTCTAATCTAACAGCAGCGCAGTAAGCCGATGGCACGCGACGGCAGGAGCCCGATCACAATGCACGCTTCGCTATATAAAAACGCTATAATTTTCTCTTCGAATATTATAATTCCTTGTATTCCAAGGAGCGGCGTTGTACGCGATCGCGTCGCGCCGCGCTGCCGAGCCGCGTTGTTTGTTTCAGCCTTTATATAACCCCCGGCACGTAAGTCGACCGGTGACCTTCAAGTGCGCGCAGCGTCGTACGAGTGAGCGGGACACAATACGATTGGAGAGCCAATCAGCGCTTACGAGGGATCCGCGAGAGCTAATCAGTGCTTACGAACGATCCCCACGCCCTCCCCGCGACACCTCATTTTCGACTTCTGCGCATTGAAGGTCACCGGTAGACTTATTTGTCGTGACTTGTACCATAGTCTATGCGTTCTTCAGGTGGTGTGATTCGTGATCGCAGCGGCGTAGCACGGCGAAGTGGGTGACTTGGAAGGTGTTGGTGGAGCGGCTGCCTCGCTCCAGTGTACCGGTCATAGTGTACCCCATGTTGAAGTCGGCTTGGGTTACGTTCGTTGTGAGATAAAGCTGTGGACAAACAAAATCATACTTAGACAAAGTAGCTACAGTCCGCGAGGCATAGGTTCAGTTTCACGCTTGTGTGCGTGATCACCAAAAATAGTTTTTTTGTTTGCTAAAATTGAGGTTGGTTAGTAATATAATGAAACGAAATTACAATTTAACTGAAATTGATATTGTAAGGAAAGAAAGACCATTCATAATCCATCTTCAGTATATAATCTGGCATAGATTTATCATAAACTAACCAAGTTCACTTTTATCCGCACAGAGGTACGTACAATGTATCTAAAAATAAAATCTAACTTATTGTCATGCAAAGATAATATGTACAATAATAGAGATATAATACAACTTCCTTGACAATAAATAGTGACCTTCTGTGGCCATGACAACGTCTGTAATCATTAGGTACGTAAAAATATATACTTGAGCTTATCTATCTATACATATAATAAAATCGTAGACTTGCCGTATCTGTACATTAATAGTAGTTTATGAAATGGTTGCATAATAGAGGTTATTAAAACACGAGTGTTAGTTTAAAAAACGAGCCGCAGGTGAGTTTTTTAATAGTATTACACGAGTTTTTTAATACCTGTTATGTAGAGTTTCATACACTACTTTATCTAAACTCATATCTTAAAATCCAAACCATAAAATCTTGGTAATATTTGTAGTGTGTTTTCCTTGATTTTGCTGGCAAAAGATTGTTGGTCGGTGGTCAGGTGGAGTTAAATTCTCTTCAGTATCACTGCTAGACATTTTTCCGCGCAACAAAAATCACTTGCAAAGGTTTGGATTACCTAAACTTGTAAACTTTGAATTTGTACTAGGTAGTAACTTTTAACTTTTACACGTAAAAATCTGCTGACCGGTATGCTTAGTCTCACTGTGCATAGCTCGAAAACTTTACAAAATCCTACTGATCGAATCACAATAACTTCAGAGTAAAATGGACCTAAAATGCCTTATATTAAGGTTTGAGTTCGCCGCCAGCGCCCCAAGCAGAAATGTTGTAAAATAAATATTCGAACTATTGAATTACTAGGTACTTTAAATGAAGATTCTTTGTGTTCATTTTGCTCTGAAGTCATTGTGTGTCGATACTCGAACTTCGATCATCGTTGCCACTATGTACAAAGTCGGCATAAGGCCTCTGTTCGAATATTTTAAGCAATAAACTATGAGCCAGTTTATTGGCACGTAAAGCGGCAATGTTTCAGCGCTCCTTCGTGAGTTACAGCTATTAACATCGAAAGATATTAAACTAGAGAGAGGCGAATATTAATTAGGCTAAGTGCGGCTTCATTGATGGAAGTAATGGGAGCACTAGATCTGGGTTTGACGTGCCCGGTTCATATTCACTGATCCACATTACACACCAAAGATAAACAACTCTGACGACCTCCCTGGCGCAGTGGTGAGCGCTGTGGTCTTATAAGTGGGAGGTCCCGGGTTCGATTCCCGGCAGGGGCAATTTGGGATTTTATAATTTCTAAATTGTCTCTGGTCTGGTCTGGTGGGAGGCTTTAGCCGTGGCTGGTTACCACCCTACCCGCAAAGCCGTGCCAAGCGATTTAGCGTTCCGGTACGATGGCGTGTAGAAACCGATCAGGGGTATGCATACCTCTTCCAAGTTAGCCCGCTTCCATCTTAGACTGCATCATCACATATCAGGTGAGATTGCAGTCAAGGGCTAACTTGTAGTTGAATAAAAAAAAACTGTATCTATGTATAATAGTCTCCGCCTTCGTAGAGATTGGCCGGCGTGGCCGAAATTCGGTTGATAAGAGATTACAAAGCTGCGATGGGCATAGTTACCCATTTTCAAAAAAAAAAAAAAAACTATAGATTTCTTCAAAATTAAGAGCTAATTCTAACTAAGTAGTTTGAGTCGCACGCAAAAATTATTACGCAGAATGAAGATAAAAATCGTCGATCGTTTTTTTAGAGCCTATAAAGAAAGTTACAGGAATGTCATAAAATATGTGGAAGTAGTAAACAGTTTGTTAATACTTTATAGGGCTGCTTGGCGCCAGCTTTCTATCCTGTATCTTAAATGACATTTTGAAGGACAGCCGAAAATACAGGCTGGTAAAGTAAAGTGTATACGGCTGCGCGATTACTTTCTCAAAATAAGAAATATTCAATGTTATATGATGTGAAATTGTATTAATGTGTACCTATTAGATGCTACAAGCTGTGATAGCCTATAGTGGTTAGGACGACCGACTTCTAATCGGAGGTCGTGGGTTCGATCCCGGGGCACGCACCTCTAACTTTTCGGAGTTATGTGCGTTTTAAGTATTTAAATATCACTTGCTTTAACGGTGAAGGAAAACATCGTGAGGAAACCTGCATGCCTGAGAGTTCTCCATAACGTTCTCAAAGGTGTGTGAAGTCTGCCAATCCGCTTGGCCAGCGTGGTAGACTATGGCCAAAACCCTTCTCACTCTGAGAGGAGACCCGTGCTCTGTAGTGAGCCGGTAATGGGTTGATCATGATGATGATGATTAGGTGCTGATTTACGAGAAGGTGTCTTCTAAGCACCTACCACCCTTGTATAAATAAGAATGTTTTCAAGATGTATTTTTCAACGTTGTAGTTGATCAATACATATTGATATCTATTATCTCCAAATAGTATATATAAAGTAGCAATCCACGTTTGTCTATGTAATCGCTTACAACCTATAAATTTACATACTTACTTTCACTTAGTGAGTATACAAAATAAAAATATGTAAGTAGGTACCTGTTTGAGGCTCTCGAATTATATTTTGAGTACCTATTATTTAAGTTCGACGATATTTTTTATAATAGAAGAAGAGAAAGAATGGATAATACTACCTTAAAATCGGCATCAGTCCCTGAGTGTTTGAAGGTTCCAACGATGTAGACCGCGTTGAGCCCGCTGACCACCATCCGCGCATGGGTACTGTGCCTGCACACAGACAATATTACATTCATAGGTAAGTACTAAGTACCTATATCTTTGACTAGCTGACCCCCGCGACTTCGTTCGCGTGTTTATAGGTTTTATATAGGATCGGATCGGATCCCATAATTCTTTTATGTACCTAAACTAAATGTAACCTGTTACTCCTTATAACATTGAAAGTTCCATTAAAATCGATCCAGCCGTTTCGGAGATTAGCTGGAAAAAATAGACAGACCGACAAACAAATTTAAACGCACACCAGTATAAAATAAGCCCTACGTTCAAAGATCCGGGTCCCAAGTTATTTGAACCCAATACTGATGGTTGTAATGTCTGTCATTTCTGAACTGAAAAACCTATGACCTTGAAATATTTACGGGACAATATATAAAGTAATACCTTTCTAACAAAAAAAGAATGAATGAAATCGAACAACGCGTTAATGAATTACAGCTAAATACACGTTTTAACTTTCATCCCCTCTCCCAAGGGAACCGTGCTGAATTTCGGGATAAAAAGTATCCTATGTCCTACCTCGGAGTATAAACTCAAATCGTACCAAGTTTCATTCGAATCCATTCAGTAGTTTCGGCGTGATGCGCGGCCAAGATACAGACAGACAGACAGACAGACAGACAGACAGACAGACAGACAGACAGACAGACAGACAGACAAAAATGAAAAAAATTGCAGTTTTGGCTTCGGTATCGATTATATAGTGCCCTCCAATAAAAATTTTCAAAATATCTTCAATGTACAGAATTGGATCTGTTACAGTCTTATTATATTACTAGCTTCTGCCCGCGGCTTCGCCCGCGTGAATTTCGGTTATGAACAAATCCCGAGTGAATCGTGGAGTTCCGGTTCCCGTTCCCGCTCCCTTTTCCTACCTTTATACTTAAAATATCAAGCAAGGTCGCTATAGTAATCTACCTATAGCTGTAGATATAGATTTCGGGTTTTTCGAAATCCCGTGGGAACTGTACATTTTACCAGGATACAAAGTAGCCTATGTGTTGCCAATGCATGCTACACAGCAAAGTATTGCAATAATGGGTTATGTGAGCGTGATTTACCTAAGAACAGTCAGCGCCCTCTGTGGCGTTTTGGAGGTCTATATCTATTTTAGTCCTACAGGTATACTTTTCCGGGATAAAAAGTTACTTTATGTGTTAAGTCAGGGCATAAGCTATCTCCATTCAAAATTTCAGCCAAATCGGTCCAGTAGTTGCGGCGGAGAAGAGGAACAAACATACACACAAACTTAATAACTTAATAACGCCTTTATAACATTAGTGTGATTGTTATTTTCCTCGCTAGAGAGCTCCGATAGCATACGCGTCCGATCGCTGCTAAATTCAAAATGCTATATGGGGAGAACTTTAAGCACCGCCCCGCGCGGCCGGCTGGAACCGCGCGCCGCGCGTAAAGGCTATGTCCCGCAATTTTTAAATCTGTAATATCTTCGAAAATATTCATTTAAATCATATGCTGTAAAGGGCCATATAGATCTATAATAAATCAACAATGTACTTAGGGTATTTAATTAGATAAGGATTAATGCTGTATTGGTTAAAATCGCTTCTAAAATTAGCCATTATTTGTCGTAAAAAAGTAAATGACAAAAAAAGTTATTGTGGGATATCCATAAGAGATAGACATATACCATCGCGGAGTTTTCTATAGACCTTTTCAATGTGTACAATACTTAGTACATTATATTGATAAATCTCGTAGGGTTCAGCCTGCGTTTGCAATGTAAGCGGAAAAAATGTAATTATTTACGACATCACATTAGAAACCTCAAAAATAACAGTATTTCTCCACAATTTAATGGATGTTATTATACATATAAACCTTCCTCTTGAATCACTCTATCTATTAAAAAAAACCGCATCAAAATCCGTTGCGTAGTTTTAAAGATTTAAGCGTACAAAGGGACATAGGGACAGAGAAAACGACTTTGTTTTATACTATGTAGTGATAGATAGATTATGGAATTCTTTGAGGTATATTATACAAATACTTCAATAGAATTGAAGTGTTTATCTGTGATTCCGTAATAGGTAACTGTCTCTTATTAGGCTATATATTGAAGGATATCTGTAATATCTACCTAACCTTAAAACTTCCAATATTCTATTGTAATGTAATTTTAAAAACGTGTTTGGGTTAAGTATGGTTTATTTTTCAAATAATCTCATTAGATTATTTTTCAAATAATCTAATGAGATTCTAATGAGAGAATTCTAATCTAATAATCAAACACGTTTTTAAAATTACATTACAATAGAATATTGGAAGTTTTAAGGTTAGGTAGATATTACAGATATCCTTCAATACTTAATTAAAATTTAAACTGAAATTTTCTTTGTGTACCTATCTTCGTTTTGGATTCTTCAATTGCTATTTCAAGCCCATTTCTCGCGATTATATAAACAGTGAATTTTACCAATTAATCGAACTAAGTATTACTGGGCAAACTTTTTTATAATTTAAGTAACCAAAATCTATTATCACATTATCACAAAATAATAAATGAAGCGGATAATGGGAAAACATTTTTCAATCACGAAATCTATGTAAATTAGCTAAGCTTTTACCTCAGCGAAACTTTTAAGAATCCGACATTTTTTCGGCACCGTGCCTGCAAATAGGGCACGGCGTTCGGAATGCCGATCACGTATACTTGTTACTAGGGCGTAGATCCAACACGTTCGTCGCAACCCTAACATTCGATGTAATGGCAGCCGGCCATATAATAGCCCGAAACATCCCACTAGCCCTGCGAACCTCCCACGGACGAATTAAAAACCTTTATGCTCTCCTTCCCACTACTTTTTACTCGTTATTGCCGACTCATAATGTTTGGCGAAATTCGCTGAGCTCCCGAAATGGGAGTTCGTGAAATTAGGTGCCGGGAGTTTCGCTACGTGTATAGTCTGGCAAACCTGGTACTTGCAACGAAACAAAAGGGGAATGAGCTCAAATACAAGTGCCCAAACGAACGTATCAACGACACTGTGCGAAGCTAAGACTCGCATTCTCCACGCTATTTTGTAGCATTTTCCTTGCTATTTTGTAGCAAACTAGAACAACAGAGTATAGCTAGAGTTTTATCGTAATCACAATCATATTATTTGCTCAAAACATGTGATACTACAGGTATCAGACAATATGTTTGAGAACACATGTTTTATCAACTAAGAAGCAATTAATTTACTTGTCCTTATACTGACGATGTCTGTCATTGTCTGATCTGCTGTACATAGAGCTACCATTTTATCATTACCTGCTACGTGCAAAGTACGTAATATTAGCATGCAATTTGTATACATATATAGTGTTTCTCGGAAAATATTCCGACGTTGCAACAGGCCAGTTTGTATAAAATAACCCTTATAGCAACGCGATCATTCTATTGAACCTCCATTGGTACTTACCTGGTACTTATGGTACCTTTGACCGAAATAAACGCCAAGAAATCGTAAACCTATAAATACTGCGAACTAAAACGAGATCTTAACGGTGGTTTTATCATGAAATACTCGTCGTTTAGGCAAAATAGTCAGCCCGCAATAATCGTTAACGCTAACAGGCTCCTTAATTCTCTCTATCGCCGCTGTGAAATCTTTTCGCACAATGCTCTCTCACGACTTGAGGAACTGAAATTTCTTATTATACATACGATTTAAAAGTGAAAATGTATGTACTCGTATACCTATATAGTATATGTCGGAGCGAAGACGTTTTCAGCCTCAATTGGCAGTGTCAAGAAAGACAAGATTAAATAATTCATCTCAGTCAAACTGCTCAAATCATGAATTAAACATCACTTTGTCAACCAAGTTGTAAATACCCTCAACAACTCTGTAAATTGACGGCAGCGCCGTCTTGTAGTGTAAACAATCAAGCATGACGTAATTACGTCATTCCCCCACCAACCTTTTATTATAAAAGGAAGGGCACAAGCGTGCAGCGACACATTTCGATTCGGGCTCTCGCCGAATACACTTACTTCATAAGACGTGCCATGTCCTAGTTTGTTGTACGACGTAGGTCGTGTAGACTAGATTGGTTGGCGATGGCTCGGTTACAAGGGGTGGTGGAGACCGATAGGTAGGTTAGGGTAGTTACTTAGTACCTCAGTTAAACAAGAGGCTTCTCAAATAGTCCGGTACCCTTGTTATACCTACAGCAAGTTATTCCAATCTACCCTCATAAATAACAATGACTTCCAGTGACGTCTCTGGCTTCTCCTGCCGTCACTAGTTTAATTACTGTCACCATACAGTTATCATAATAATCAAGCGAATAACGTCGGCAATGCTGACGTCATCATTTTTTAAAACTCTTTGGAGCCACGCGCTCCGTCATCAGAAGTGGGATCGAGCACCGTTGCATCAGCTCGATCTCCAGATATGCCCCAGTAAAACAACGTTGGCACCAAACCTCAAAATGAAGTGCCTATTAGTCTATGGGTGAGGTTCCGCCCCAGATTTTCATCTTCAAAACCTTGTGCATACTGCATAGCACTACTCCGTTGTCCAAATTCACGAGTTTATTCAGGAGTTTATCCACGAGTTTATCCACGAAACCCTCCGAGACCCTATGGAAACCATAGCACTACTCATTCTTCCAAACCCACGAATAAATACACGAGTTTATCTAAGAGTTTATCCACGAGTTTATCTAAGAGACTCTCCGAGACCATATGAAACCATAGCACTACTCCTTCCTCCAAACCCACGAGTAAATACTCGAGTTAATCCACGAGAATCCACAAATTTATCTACGAGACCCTTCGAGATTATTTGCACGACTCTTTCCTCCAAACCCACGAGTTTATCCACGAGTTTATTTACGAAAACCTACGAGAATCTCCGAGAACTTACGAGAACCTACGATAATCTCCGAGAACTTCCGAGAAAACATTACTTTGACTGACTTTATGACTGTAACTTTACGAGAATTTTCGACAATCTCCGAGACCTTCGAGAAAACATTACTTTGACTTTGACTTTATGATTGTGACTATACGAGAATCTTCGAGACTCTCCGAGAACCTACGAGAATCTACGAGAATCTACGAGAACCTACGAGAATCTCCGAGAACCTACGAGAATCTACGAGAATCTACGAGAATCTACGAGAACCTACGAGAATCTCCGAGAACCTACGAGAATCTCCGAGAACCTACGAGAAATCATTACTTTGACTTTATGACGGTGACTTTACGAGAATCTTCGAGAACCTACGAGAACCTCTGAGAACCTTCGAGAAAACATTACTTTGACTGACTTTATGACTCTAACTTTACGAGAATTTTCGACAATCTCCGAGAACCTTCGAGAAAACATTACTTTGA
The DNA here is from genome assembly GCA_920104075.1 of Melanargia galathea. NCBI lineage: Eukaryota > Metazoa > Arthropoda > Insecta > Lepidoptera > Nymphalidae > Melanargia > Melanargia galathea. The sequence continues at coordinate 8,658,846 of OV049876.1, forward strand.
CTTTGACTGTATGATTGTGACTATACGAGAATCTTCGAGACTCTCCGAGAATCTATGAGAACCTACGAGAATCTACGAGAACCTACGAGAATCTACGAGAACCTACGAGAATCTACGAGAACCTACGAGAATCACCGAGAACCTTCGAGAAATCATTACTTTGACATTATGACGGTGACTTTACGAGAATCTCCGAGAACCTACGAGAACCTTCGAGAACTGTTGTCATGTGGAATGAGGACTTACACATCACAAATCATTTATTGTCATGTGAATCAATATCAATTGTCAGGCTGGTGCAGAGCGCGCACCGCCTATCAGAATGGCCGTGTCGGAGCGAAGACGTTTTCAGCCTCAATTGGCAGTGTCAAGAAAGACAAGATTAAATAATTCATCTCAGTCAAACTGCTCAAATCATGAATTAAACATCACTTTGTCAACCAAGTTGTAAATACCCTCAACAACTCTGTAAATTGACGGCAGCGCCGTCTTGTAGTGTAAACAATCAAGCATGACGTAATTACGTCATTCCCCCACCAACCTTTTATTATAAAAGGAAGGGCACAAGCGTGCAGCGACACATTTCGATTCGGGCTCTCGCCGAATACACTTCCTTCATAAGACGTGCCATGTCCTAGTTTGTTGTACGACGTAGGTCGTGTAGACTAGATTGGTTGGCGATGGCTCGGTTACAAGGGGTGGTGGAGACCGATAGGTAGGTTAGGGTAGTTACTTAGTACCTCAGTTAAACAAGAGGCTTCTCAAATAGTCCGGTACCCTTGTTATACCTACAGCAAGTTATTCCAATCTACCCTCATAAATAACAATGACTTCCAGTGACGTCTCTGGCTTCTCCTGCCGTCACTAGTTTAATTACTGTCACCATGAAGTCATGATAATAATCAACAGAATGACGTCAGCGATGCTGACGTCATCGTTCTTAAAAACTATTTGGCGCCACGCGCTCCGTCATATATAAGCACCTATTTATTCTCTTCTATAGCTGTATCAATCATTATTCAATTAAGTATTTATTTACACTATCAACTTCCATAGCCATACTAGGTATATTGTATTGAGCTCACCGTTGCCATCATGTAAAAAGCCAAGCTGTGTATCTCAAGAATGTTTTAGTATTTTTATAATTGCAAAATTGACTGAAAATGACATAAAAGTAACACTACTCATACCTACTTGATACTATGAAACGTCAACAATTTTATTATATTAGGTACATTATTTCAGTACGGTTGTAGGTATATTACAGGCGTAAAACCAAAATATCCAAGAACATCGTGAAGATTTGTTTGAAATAACAAGAGTAGAGTTTCTTGCTTATTCTTTTCAGTAGGACGGGAACTCGTATATATCATCAGTGATTCCTTTTGAAGACGTTTTGTTAAGTTATTTGAATAAAATAGTTTATATTCTAGTCAAAAGATGAGCCTGGCTGAAATTATGTCAATGTTACTAACTACGAAATATTAAATAATTAATAAACTAATGATTTATGTTAATGAATAGCGATGTGTTTTATATTATCAAGGCTTTTCATATCATGGTATACTGAAAATTTTACAAGTTATACATAGATATATAAATTATAATATACCTATAAGCATGTTAATTTTTACAGATATATAAATATAATTAAAATACAATTACATATACACAGCGAAATACTACTAAATCTCCATATCGCGAAATGTAATAAAACAAGTAGGTATACGAGCTAATAAAGCAAGGTGAAATATTCTGTGAACCAAAGGAGGTGTGCTTAATAAATAGTATCTCATTCCCAGTAAGCCCTTTGCCGCGTCCGCCATCTTTATTTACGGCACGTTCCCGCCACAGCTTCTCGGTGCACGTACAGATTATGTCAACGAAAATTAGGAGGAAAAATTTGTAAAAGAAAGGCGAGGTTTCAATTCGAAACTTGTTTTTATGTTAAAACTTGTACAAGTTTTTTTGAATTTACAAGCTTTTTTTTTTTTGAATTTTCTTGTTCCAAACAGCTACAAAAAGCTAGTGAAATAAGAACTGAGATGAAAAATAAAAGCGTATAATATGTTTAGTTTGCCAGTGATGACATAAGGCTCTGAGACATTATCCGTAGCTTTTGACGTCATATGAAAGCTCACAGTCACTCAGCGGGAGGTAGTGAGAGCTAAGCTTAGAACTCTTCTCAGTGATCAAATCAGAAATGAGGAGATCTGTAGAACAAATAGTACAGAATAGTAGCCTTCATAGCCTGACAAAATGTGAAGGTGAACTTGCAATTGATGGAGCACATAGGTCAAAGAACCAACAGATCTTGCACTGTAAAGCCCAATGTTGAAAATAAATGAGTCGCAGTAAGTTGCTAAATGTAGGCAGCACAAGACATGTGGAAGTCTTTACAAGAGACCTATATCTATCGGATGACGAAGAAGAAGACATTATAGAAAAAAATCATAGCCTGCTCCTTCCACTGTTGGATAAGTTATACGTGATAATAAAGCAGGTTGAGCTAAATTAGTCCATTAGAAACCGAGCTACAAGTCCTACACCACTGGATGAAACCAAAATCAAAAGCTGTTAAGTAATAATTCCATAATGTACAATATGAAGCAGTTGGTTCAATAGCCTAGTTAATTCAAGTTGTGATGAAACTTACAAGTGTTGAACCGTAATTTGACAAACGATCCGGGAACTAAAGTACGTTTCAGATCTGATGGAGCGACACCGCAGAGGAAATGTAATGAAGAAAATTTTAATGTATAAATTGACAATTAAAGTTTAGATCTAGGAATCTTCGCGGCTGCTCGTGAATTGCGAAGAACGTAATTATGACACATGCAAATAATATGAATATGTAAAAAAATTTAAATGTGACATTTTTAACCCCCCAAAAAGGAAGTGTTATATATTTAACCGCTTTGTCTGTCTGTGTGTCTGTGGCATTGTAGTGCTCAAATGAATTGAAGGAAGGAAATCGGATCGGAATCGGAAGAATCAAAGGACCGATTTGAATGCGGTTTTTTCTTTATTACATCGCCGCCGCTGTGGCGCTCCGTCACATCTGAATCGTACTTTAGTTCCCGGGTCGTTTGTTAAACTACCGTTTGGCACATTGTACCTGGAAGCTAGGAGTTGGTGGTTAATTACGTAAAGCACGTTTTGCGCGTCGCATGATAAACTGCTTCCTTGCTAAAGCGCAGAAACATTAAATTTTCTTTAAAATCCGCTGTTAGGTGCTAAAAGCTTCCCGCGGTAAATTAACATCCGGTGTTTCTGCTGTTTTAATTTTTAATATTTCTTAAAAAACATGCTTTCAACTTACAATATAAATGTATCACATTTTAATTATTTTAACAATTTTATACTTTAGTTTATGATGCTTTTTACTATTACGACATGTGTTGTTCAGTTCATGGGTTTCCTCATAAATATTAGACTGCTCATACGATTTAGTTAAATAAGACATTTAACGGTTCTAGTATCATAGGCGTGACGTCATGATAAATTCAATATGGCGGACAATAATATATGGCATACTTAGTAAGGTTATAGTTTCTAAACTTTACTTTGGGGTTTGCCCTGGGCACGTGTCCAGACGGGGCACTAACATATATAATATATAATATACATTATATATTTATACATACATACATAGCATTACACGGGTTTTTTCGGTTTTTTCCATTCAGTCGGTCTAAATGTATTTTTTTGTTTGTAGTTTTTATGTACTTAAACCCAGTATATACTCGTAATAATAACTGTATTATTGTAAGATTATGTAAACGAACAAGAGCAGAAATATCATCGCGTGAGCAAAGCCGGCCTTGCAATTATATATCCTCATAAATGGCAGCCACAAACATAATTATCCATACTTATTAATATATTATCACAGCTCAACAAAAAAACTATTTTTTTTTGTTGCCTGCTAACTGCTGTATCGAAATCTGCAGAGATATCCGGGGTAACAAAACCATTGTTGACCTGACCTGTGCTATATATGCGCAAGTGTGTTTGTCTATCTGTTACCCTTTTCCGGCGCAACCGCAGATTATATTTTAAAGAAATTCGGCACAGAGCGAACTTGCATTCTGGAGAGTCCATCTCCTATCTCATAGGTTTCTTTTTATCTCACGTCCCACGGAAAAACATAAAATTTAAAGAACGAATTATAAATAGGTTCATCCCGTATATTTTGTACGTGTTATAAGATGATAAATACCTTCTAGTGCCAGCCACCTCGACAACTTTGCACCGTGACCGTCGCCACCAGCAGGGCTTCAGCGTCCAGTAGGAGGAGGAGGCACTCCGCGCCCAACCCTCCTCAGGAAATAATAGCACCTGGTAACAAAGATAATATAAAATCAATTAAACGCACATCGCTTTAATTTAAACTTTCCATTACAAATGGTTCCTTCATCAATTTTAAAAGAAAATTCTGAAGTAAAGTTCAAATAAATAAATATTCCTCGCAATCGCAAACGAAGAAACTTAGTCCTGTCTTTCATCACGCCCTTAGGCGAAGACTCCATGAAACATTGGGAGTGAATTTGCCAAATTAGAAAACTTTACCAGGCTTTCGACGGCGGGTTGAAAAATAGCTTTTTGACTAAAACTAATATTACCGACCAGAAACAAAACAGCGGAGTTGTAACGAAGTTGTTTCGGGCGCTCGAGTTTACGGCCGCGGGCGATGGGAGGCTTATCCGTTCGCTCCGCGTTTTCGTTCAGAGGCGGAGTACGTACTTCCACACATACACTCAGCTGTAACGCAAACGTGGGAGCATATTGGCTGGTGAGACTCGTACGCTCGATTGCCTCCCGACATTCCGTTCTCATTTTCCTCGCCGCGACTTTAACAATATTTTTTTTTCTCTCCTAAGGAGTTTTCCTGCTTTCGACAATATTGCGCCCGGTTTCAAAGAGGCGCACTCGTGAGGGATGAAATCGGTTTCACGTCGAGTGAGCACACTAATGATTGGGTTCCGGACACGGGGACGTCTCGTGCGGGGACAATGCCCGCGGAGCCCCGTCCCCGCTGTCGACCCTTTGACGACTGACTATTGTTTAATGGTTTTAAAAGCGTTTCAATGTTACGGAGTTTCAAATGCAAAACTGCTATACGAAAATCTTTTACTGTCGCTCGCGTAACATAGCTATGGGTACCTACATGCATCTGCATATACATATGTATAGTGATATAGGATAGTTTGTTATGGATACCTCTACTTTTATCAAGTTTTAAAAATAGTTGCTATGATAGTTATTACTATTACTATCTTGCCAATACATAACTAATATCTTTCCAAAAAACGAAATTTCCAATTTCAAAGTGATACTAAGTTTTTTTTTTTTTGTAGAATTCAATATTCCAGCACAAATAAATCACGATTCATTCACGCTGTTCAAAGCAGACAGACCACTCGAAGAGAGCGTTAAAAATTCAAAAACCAGAGTGGGCAGGGGCCAGGGACACTCACAGAACTAACTATTCGCCGCCGTGTCACCGCTGACTGAGAGACCAAAGTGAGAGACCAATTAAATAGCGTAGTCCTTGCAAACACTCGATCAATTAACTGCCGGCCCGTGCCATCGACGTGAACTGACGTATAATTTTAATTTATTCATTAAATTTTCGATAATAATCACTTGTTGTGATGGGATTTTTGAAACAATTTTTAATCACCGACGGAAAAACGACGAGGTGTTATAAGTTTGACGTGTCTCTCTGTGTGTGTGTGTGTGTGTGTGTGTGTGTGTGTGTGTGTGTGTGTGTGTGTGTATGTGTGTGTGTCTCTGTCTGTTCCCCTGTGGCGCTAAAACAGGTGGACCGATTTGAATGCGGTTTTTTTTTGTTTGAAAGGTGAATTAGTCAAAAGTGTTGTTAGCTATGTTTGAAGAAAATCGGTCCAAGATGGCCGCCGCTACAAAATGGCGGATTACATATTTTTTCACAACTCCCTTAATATGGGTATCAAATGAAAGGGCTTGACTAGTAGAATAGCACTATTGAAAATCCCAGATGGCCGCTGCCACAAAATGGCGAATTAAAATTTTTAATTTATACATGTAATACTGTTCTGTGTGACTTAATTTAAAATTAACTTATATGAAATGGTTATAATAACAATTCAATTAAATTGGGGAAGGTTAAAATAGGTGCTCTGGCCTGGGTAAAAATTACTTTACATATTATTGGGTGTTATACTTGCTATGTGATTAACGTTAATGATTACTATACACTAACCTATAAACCAAATTCTATTATTTACTTACCAATACCATCAACGTATAGAGACGAATTAAATCGTCGTCATTTCAACTGTGGACGTCCACTACTGGACATACGTCTATTGCGTCTACGTGGGGGTCTTCAGAAGACCCCCACGTAGACGTTACAATAGACCTATGTTTTCTGAGAAGACCGTCTTCTAATGCTGCGTTTGTATAGGATCGCCATTCGAGCACCTTGGCCCCATAATTTTAGTTTTTATTTAAAAAAAAAGAATATTAGCCATAATGAACATGACTATTAATCCCCATTCGCCTTAAAATAAGCGAAAGCTTGTGTTAGAAGTGGGTTCGACAATAGTGTAACGGGTGGGGATTGAACCGTCGACCTTTCGGTTTTCGATCCACGCCCGACGACCGTTGCGCTATTGAGGCAATAAAATAAACGTGAATAAGTATACGATGAAAATTACCAATGTATGTATGTAACTAATTGATTGATGCATCCACGGTGGTTCTCGTTAGTTCCTGTTTCAGTTAGAACTGCAAACGTTTGTAATTAACTAATCCGTTCTAATTGGTTATTGGATCACCGGTGATGGATCGGGAAGGTCAGACGGGCGAGCTGTATTAGAGCTAATGGTGTACCGTGTAGGAATTAATCAATCTATGTTTATGTACCTACTTACAAGGTAATTGCGGACAGGCTCCACATCCTACTCTCAACTAATATTAGTTGAGAGTAGGATGTGGAGCCTACTAATATAATAATATTAATATAATAATAATAATATTATATAATACTACTACTAATATAATAATAATAATATTATTAACTAGATGATGCCCACGGCTTCGCCCGTGTGGATTTAGGTTTTTAAAAGTCCCGTGGGAACTTTTGATTTTCCAGCACAAAAAGTAGCCTATATCTGTAGTACTAGTAACCCGTCCCTAAAACGGAAAAATCCCGTGGGATCCCCACGATTTCAGAATGCAATTCCTTACAGCATCAGGGTTGAGGAGTTGGATATGTACCTACTCGAGTTCATTCAACCATAAAGTCTTTAATTGGTACCCCCAATATCAATTTAAATAACCGACAGTTTCCAAATCCCATTAGTTTTGGGGATTAGGTCCCCTACAGCATCAGGATTGAGGAGTTGGAATCCAAATTTTTTATAGAACAGGGTCGCAATGTTTCTCTATCGATTAAAAAAAAAGTTACGCAAATCGGTTCAGAAATCTCGGAGATATCGGTGTACATATAGGTAGAAAAACACAACTCCTTTTTTGAAAGTCGGTTTAAAAGGTAGCCTATGTTACTCCCTGGTTAATTCTCTACTTGTATGTGAAAGTCCCGTCAAAATCGATTCAGCCGTTCCGAAGATTATCCCGTTCAAACAGACAGACAGACAGACAAAAATTTTAAAAACGTGTGATTTGGTTATGGTACAATTCAAATAACCATATGAGCTTAATATGAGGTACTTATTTCGAAATTACAGACAGACACTTTAATTTTATTTATTAAAAAAAAAAGTCGATGCATTAGACGCGAAAGTGATTTTGTTTGTTTATTACGCTTTCGCCTTTCACGCCTAAATCGCTGAACCGATTTTGACGAAATTTGGTACAGAGATAGATTAGACCATGGAGAAGGACATAGGCTACTTTTTATTCCGGAAAATTAAGGGATTTTTAAAAAACATAAAATTCTAAGAGATTTTTAAAAAACATAAATCAACGCGAACGAAGTAACGGGCATCAGCTAGTACAATATAATGATGATCGCTCATCTATACATATAATAAAATCGTAGAATTGCCGTATCTGTACATTGAAGATTTTTGCAAAATAATAACTGGGGGATGTTAGGGATAAGTAATAGAACGTAAAAAAACTATTTTTGAAATTTTTGTCTGTTTGTCTGTTTGTCTGTTTGTCTGTTTATCTGTTTGTCTGTTTGTCTGTATGTTTGTGCGCGCATCACGTAAAAACTACTGAATGGATTGAAATGAAACTCGGCATGATTTAAGTTAATACTATGGAGTAACATATAGGATACTTTTTATCCCGAAATTCAGCACGGTTCCCTTGGGAGAGGGGATGAAAGGCAAAATGTGTACTTAGCTGTAATTCGTTAACGGGTGGTCCGATTTCATTCATTCTTTTTTTGTTAGAAAGTAGATACTTTAAAGACTACTGGCTAATCTCCGAAAGGCTGGACCGATTTTGATGGGACTTTCACTGGCAGATGTTTACATTTTGATGTACCTAAACATCCGCCAGTGAACTTTTAACAGTTTTTAGCAAGGTTTAAGCTCAAAGGAGCATAGGAAAAACAAAATGATTCCCACGGGATTATTAAAATCAATATCCACGCGAACGAAGTCGCGGGTATCCGCTCGTTACGGAATAAACTCGCCGCACGCAAGCAAATCTTACCTATACGAATGAGTAATGACGCAGATTAGAATAGAATAGATTTTTATTGCTTGATTGTAAGTAGATAAATTGTAGGTTTTACAAAGTTATAAGTTTACGAGTTGCAATCAGCTACAATTATAATGGCGTGTATTTTTTATAAAAAGATTTTATTGTTGTGAACAAATAATACATAATACAAAATTAGAATCAAATATTAAATTACAAAAGTTAAGTATACAGTTTTTATGTAAATTTAAATTTTTAAATTGCAGCACAGAACTCAAAAGAACAACTAAAGCACCTGTATAATGTGCACCTCTAGCGCCTTATGGTCGTTGTCTTGTAGTATAAGGATGATTCACGCTACAACGTGGCGCGACCGGGCCGTGCCCCGGCCGGGGCACGGTCAAACATTATGGTGTACTTTTTGTATGAAGCGATTCATGCCTGCCCGTGGCCCGGCCGTGCCCCGGCCGTACGCCACCGGGACTCGGCCATCTACTTTAGACCTAGATAATGTTGTAAGTACAGTGAGGATTTATAATTTATTTTTGTTCCGTATGCGTTTTTATACCATTCATCTGATTGTGATGAAACTTGGCACAGAAACTGTTCGTTGCATCCTTCAAACCAACTATTCGTGGATACTTTTAGTTTTCACTCCGGAAAAGACTTCTCCCGGAAACGAAGTGGCGGCCATCTACTAGTAGTAGACAATATTGATAAAAACATAGGCGCAGGAGATTATCTATATCTGAATTATATGGAGAACATTTTACTCGACTATTTTTACTTACGTTTAAAATTATAATCAGTAAAACTTACGAATAAAAAAAAACAGCGTCCGCACGCACGATTTAAATTAAACTAGCTTCTGCCCGCGGCTTAGCCCGCGTGAATTTCAGTTTTTCACAAATCCCGAGGGAATCGTGGATTTCTGGTTCCTGTTCCCGCTCCTTCCTTCGCGCTTTTCTTTATACCTACTTTCAAGGAAGTTTTCTATAGTAATCTTACCTATAACTGTAGCTATAGTATAGATTTCAGTTTTTTCAAAATCCCGTGGGAACTGTGGAATTTTGCAGGATAAAAAATAGCCTATGTCAGGGAATAATCTATCTCCATTCATTTCAGTCAAATCGTATATTCTGTAGTTGTGGCGTTAAAGAGTAACAAACACACACACACACACACACACACACACACACACACACACACACACACACACACACACACACACACACACACACACACACACACACACACACACACACACAAACTTTCGCCTTTATAATATTAGTGTGACAATTGTTTATTAAACCTGTATGATGCAAATTAAAATCGCGCCCGCAGGAGTTCGCAATAAAGAGTTTTCAGCAACAGTGGACCTTTCAGATAGACCGGCGCGGAGAGCAGAGCAAATTTTAATCGCATTTAAAATAGAATCTTAAGACATTGAAATAAGCTTTATTTTTACGTTTTATCTCTTTTATGATAAGAGGATGCTCGAGGATGCTCCCAATACGCTCTGTGTGAAATATTAAGAGCAGCCGCTCGGCTGCTCGTCGAGCCGGTCGGCTGCTCTATGCTCGTGCTCTTTCGTGCTCGAGCATCCGACCGGCTCCGTTCGCGTGCTCTTTCATGTTCGCACAGCTGACCATAGGCCGAATTGCTCTGCCATCCGGCCCAAGAGCGTACGCTCGGCTCCGAACGCATCCGCATGTCCGTTCACACAGACCGGCGCGGAGAGCAGAGCAAACTTAAATGGCCGGTCTGTGTGAAAAAAGAAATGCTCTCCGATGCTCTCCGCGCCGGTCTATCTGAACGGTCCCTTATTTGTCATTTGATTGCGAGCGCAGATCACTCCAGCAGATAGTCACGTCCAGGTGCTCGACGACACTCGACTCCTCGACTCTTGGCGCGAGCCGACTTCCATGAAAACGTGAGCGCTGGAAATGGCCTCAAACAGCTGATATATTCTATAGCAACCGGTCAAAAAACCGTACTGGTAACGTTCGGCTATGACTTAAGAAGTCCATTTTTGTACTATCACCACCACCACCTTTTAACGTCTCACTCGACGACCTCCCTGGCGTAGTGGTGAGCACTGTAGTCTTATACGTGAAAGGTCCCCGGTTCGATTCCCGGCTAGGGCTATTTTGGAATTTATAATTTCTTAATTTGTCGTTCTGGTACAATGGATGAATGGCTCTCCACTAGGTGGACGGACAAACTCAAGTCACTGGCAGCCGTTGGATACAAGCGGAAAAAGATCGGGCTCTGTGGTGATTTTCGCAAGAGACCTATGTCCAGCAGTAGACGTCTAGAGATGATGATTCAGAAGCAGGAGCCGAATGAAAGTGTATACCGAATGTAATGCAACAATATAATAATCATATGAATACGGAAGCCGCGCGCAGAAGCTTTGATAATTTAGCGAATTTAATTTAACGATGCGATTATGTACCTACCTAATACCTATACCTATTACTATAATTTGTGCAAGCAATTACGTTCGCGGAAACGGCTTAACTACCAAAAAAACTTTGAAACTTTTTCGGTCGAATAATTATATTATTTTATGATTACCAAGGTCGACTTAATTATCGCATTAATGCTAATCACCGCAAAAACCGCACGCAAAGTATTTTTAGTACCAAATATGAGAATGCAACGATCTTGTATTGACAAATTGGCTCTACTAGAGAAGACAGGAGTGCAGGAGACGTATGTATGAGGCGCGGGCGGCCGGCGCTGTTCTCCGTATGCGTCGATGAATTTCAAACTGGAAATAATAGATGCATGCGGGGAATGCCTTGCCGCGAACTATACTTTGCTTTAAATTGAAGCTTCAAAATAATATGAGAAAAGTTGTCATAGACGGACGGACAGGAGGACAAAGTCGCACCGACGAAGCGGAGCAGATATGTGCTAAGTAGACCGATCAAATCATTGATAGATGACGTGATAATATTATCATGTCATCTTTCAATTATGTGATTGGTCCGCCGATATTTCAGTGGACATGCACCCTTAGTGTTTCCTTTTTACAATCTTGTTAATTTGGTACGCAACCCTAAAACTATAACAATTCTCAACGATGATTGTCCGATGTTTTAAAGGCAACTTATTACGTTGATGGATTTAGAAACTTTTTCTACATAAAACAACAAAGGTAGTTTTTGTTTGAATTAGGCATAACATAAAGATTTTAAATATATAATTTACTATAGACATATTGCCGTAAAAAAATTATAAGTTACAAGAGCTCAAACGTTCCCTTTTCTATGAAAAATTGTCCCCGAAGCATACGGTGCTATATGAGATTTTTCTTCAATATATTTTCCCAGTGCACTCGTGTCACTTCCAGCATGACAGCAGTAATTCCTAGTCAAGTGCAGTTCGGAGGCCCGAGCGCTCGTAATTGGATTATGGATTTCGTCTGGACTACGAATACGACGTGCGGATTACTACTGCCTAAGGGATTCCCGGTGCCGCGACTCACGACCGAGCACAGCGACTTACTGCATTTTAAATGTTATAAAAATGTTCCTAGCGTTCATTCTTGATTTTGTTCCTCATATGTTTTTATAGCAGTTCTGGGACCAGGTTTCTTTTTTAACTAAAACGCAAGATTTTGTTCTCAAAATGACTGTTCATGGGGAATTCTTCAGTAGCGCCAGTGAAGTATAATTCGTATACGAACGCGTAGGTTTTATTTGATTTAAATTGGCATTGTAACAACATACCAAAGTGCGGGTTGCCAGTGATGACATATTGGCAACACGCAACAGTTATGGTTAGAGATGGTAGTTAATAAGGGCCACATCAATGTCCGGTGGCGGATGTCTTCAAAATCAAATTAAAATCAAAATTCATCTTTATCTTAAGTAATGTAGTCGCGGAGTCGTTTGAACGCTACGGTGAAACAGACAGACACACACACACGTCATACTTATAACACCCCGTCGTTTTTGCGTCGGGGGTAAAAAACTAAAATCGTAACTAAAAATAAAAAAATACCTATACTAAGTATTATAAACATAATATGAATCTAGGGTCTCTTTTGAAGTTCGTCAAAATAAATTATTATGATTCCGTACAGCTTCCTTCTCCCTATGGAATATGATATAGGAGAGTGTCCACTCCAATCCCACCCGTCCTCCGAGAAGGGCTATTGCAAAAGCTTATCACACTTTTATATCGAAATATTGTTTGCTCGATTAAGATGGTTTACTTAGGCTGTGACGCTTGTAAAAATTGATTTATGAAGGCGTGTTGAGCGATGCGTGATGCGAATGGAGTATGAGATTAGATATGTAAGTATTTTTTTGGTTCTTATGTTCTTACGAGTGCGCAAATAGGTGGATATGGCTATTATGTACATAAGTAGGTAGGTAATAAAAATATAACAATCCTTTATAGCAACTTGGTTTATTATAATATCTATGGTTACATAGCTCTACATAGCTATACAGACTACATAGCTATACATACGTAGGCAGTAGGTAGATAGGTACTCGAAAAAGACCTAATTTAATATGATAAAAATATATCAAATCCAAGAAGAAGAATGTTGGCAAGACATTTTTGAGCTCTCTTGACTACTCTCAATAACGGTAATTTTGGTAATGCTCACACCAAATGCCGAGTTCTACGACTAGAGTCGTCAATTACGATTACAAAACACTGACTTCAACATATTGTACCTATCTAACTAATCCATTGTAGTTACTAATTGCGATTTTCGAATTATTCACGTCCGCATTGAAATATACCGTTTTCAATCTTCAAAGATCCTCTCAGTTACCACATTGAGTTACCAAAATAAAATGGAACTTACCTACCTGTATCCGCCAACCCGCATTGGAGCAGCGTGGCGGGTCTAAGCTCTAAATCCCTGTCTCCTATGAGGGAGGAGGCCTGTGCCCAGCAGTGGGACGTCAAAAGGCTGTAGTGGTAGTGGTGGTGGTACCTACCTGACCGCCTTTTCCTCCTAGCTCAGGGACGTCAAACAAGAAAAAAAATATATAGTTGAATACTAAGAAGACACTGTATGTGAAAGTTTAATTAACCAGCAGGTAGCTGTGTGTACAGACTACAGCGTTAACCAGTAGTTATACATATATACAGTGATAGGTATCGGTACTGTATACGCGATTGCGTTTCATTAGCTACTGCCAGTCGACTACCCGCACCTTTGATTGCCCGGACGGTAAATACTGGTTTAAACGGTTTCAATTTCCTCTGAAACTTCATTATCCTGTACATTGCGCAAAAGCGTGGATTATAAATTAAATACAAACAAATCAAGCTTCAATAGCTAAACTGTAGTAAGTATAGGGGCGTAGAATGACCCCAAAAATAGGACGTTCGAAACAAACCTGTTGCCTAATGGAATATTGGCATACTTATACTGCATTGTACAAATGAACATCATAAAAATTCACCTTCATAATATCCTTCATAATCGGTATATTCAGTTAAGAGTCGGTAAACACGGAATTTGAGTAACCAAAGGAGATGTTATTTTTTTCGGTAAGTCATGGACAACTAGGTGACAGATCCAGATGGATATTTGACCGCAGCTATATATGGAAGAAATAATAGATCCTTTGAAGTTTAGGTTATTTTCACAACCTACTCCCGCTTAGCTGATAGATAACTTAAGAATCCATGTGCACCCCAAGTAAAACGTAATTCGGAAACATTATTTAATTTTATTATTTAATTTTATTAAATAAAGTTTTACTTATAGGAAGTTTTGAGACGTGCAAACTGTACGTAGATATAATAGAGTGCATTAATTGGAAATTGTAGGAATTAAACTTTTTCTAGCAGTTCATTACTAACGTACCTATCTAGTATAAACTACAATCGCTTACAGCATTCTAGTACTTAAATATTATGTACGGGGAACACGCCAAGGCGAAGAAATGCAGTTTTCCCCGAGCGAACCACTATTAAAAACCGCTTTGTAACGAACTCATCGCAGATGCAGATAAAAGTATTTAAGTTTTATCTATATTATGTTCGGAAGTATCGTTGAAACTAGTGAAGCGTGTAACAACACGAACTTTCAGTATACTTAGTTCCTTCTATTTTTTACTAAAGTTTGCTGTAACGATCGCCCGCAGCGCTCCGGCAGTTGTTACAACCAAGCTTTAGTGACGCTACGAGGTATCGAGATACGTTTCTGATAATGTGAAGAGCAGCTTTAGTATACTAGTAAGTAATTCTTTTATAAAACATGTCGCAGCCAGGGTACCTGCACGCAAGTTTGACTTTGGGCTCTCCTCCAACAGCAATTCTAAACAATTACAACATCTATGATGAATCGCATTTATAGTAAAGAAATTTTCAGTAGCAGCCCTGAGTTGGGAAGTTGGTGTTGCAACACCCCTGTGCCTCGGAGAGCTTTAAGTGCTAGTAGTGCGCCTGATTGCTCTCATAGTCTCTCGCATAGTCCTATCGGATTATGGGTGAAAGGGATTGAGACAAGGGCGTCGCCAGCCGATGGGGGGGCAAGTTGATGATATTATAGTATGGGAAAAGTACAAAGTATTGTTGGTACAGTCCAGAGCTTTTGAAGCTGGTTAAGATAAAATCCGAAAATAACTCGAAAGAACTCGTCTTAATTTATTTTCGAATTAGAATTTTTCACTGACCTCGTTTGCATTTGCGCCAGGTTTAATTTAGATACTTAATGCAAAATATAGCATATCTATATTTTTTCAAACCTCTAGGGGGGGGCAGCTGCCCCCCCCCCCTGCACCTACCTGGCGACGCTCTTGGATTGAGAGTACACCTGTATCTTCACGCACACGCTTTGTGTAGTCATTGTCGCTCCTGTGTTGGCTACTCGCCGCCGTGCCCGAAATTCAGTCACGAGAACGTTATTAGTCTATCAGCCATACGGAATTACTTGGATTCAAACCCGAACAGCGCCCTGCACGGCACGCCACATCACTACTAAACTGCCAATTTGTAGTTCGATGACGCGACAAAGGGTCGCAGCGGCCGATCCCGTCCTCTCTAACTCAATTCCGCATCCACTAGCAATTTGTTCACAAAGACCGTATCTATTCATTTCAATGTGTGTTTGTCTATGATCGCTCGGGGATTTTTATGAAGACAAATCCGTGGACGATTTGGCTCAGGGATCTTTGTCTGGCCGAGCTAGAGTGCGTTTGATTTCATGTGGGTATTTGAATGGAGACCTTTCTATCAAAAATAGAGTCAATTCAAAAGGATTGCAGAGTAGCGTCTGGTAGCTATCAGACTAACTTTATTCAATCTTTGTTTTTTATCTTGAATAAAGGAATGTCATATTATGATAGATATTGATGATGTGGACGAAGTAAAAGAACTCTTAACATGAGCGATAAGAAAGGACGTGAACGTCAGAAAATGGATTGCGAGACGATGTTAGATACTCGTACAAGGGTAAAATAGTGGCGCGAAAAGGGATCGTATAATTCCTGAGCTCTCTCTGAAATATACTTATGTATTTTGTAAAAAACGGTAAGCAACTTTTGCCTATTTGCATTTGTTCTAGTTTGGTATTACATGAATATGTTACTAAATTGGATGAGTGAGACGCTCGTAAAACCGAAAACCTGTTGTTATTTCCACGCGGCTTGAGGTGCAGATGTTCGTTAATACAAAACTTTTATAATATAAGTACTTTACTGTGAGCAAGTAGATATTAAATAAAATATTTACAAAAATAACATAATAATTCAAAATTTTAATATTTATAAAAATATACACTGTCCAAGTGATCATTCATGGGCACGGTGCCAAAGATTGGCGCTATTGCCTTTCTGGATTGCCAGGCTCAGCCATTGAGCTAAATATGCGCCAGCTCTTGGACCACCCTGCCGTTGCACGATAGGAAATTAAAACTCCAAAGGTTAGCCGAGACAATTAGATTGCCGGCAATATATTGGGACAACAAATTAATTTTCAGGCAACCGGAACTTTAATAGGAGGGGAAAGGGCGGAATAAATGGGAACATATAATTAGATTTGTGGTTCGATTTTCGATTGAGTACTGGTATTTTTCTTGCGGCGTTGCTATGGTAACGGGGTTGAAACATGTGAGCTCAGAGGACATTTTGACGAAGGGTGACAGGGCTTATCAGATAATTGACTGTCTAGCGCGATGCAGGACAAGTCCATCAAACTCTTCGTGATTATTTCTTCTAAGTTTATCTTACTTGCGTGACTAGATTTCTGTTGGTATTATACCAAAATCAATCTTTATTCCGGTGTGAACGAATAACTAAAATGAGTTAATATACCGCCATTTTGTTTCAGGTAAAGACGTACAGGACCTACATGAACATACACCTTCATAGTGAACAGAATATACATAAATCAATCCAATTTCAACTGTATTTTGATTTGTTTTAATTTCCTATTGACTATTTCCAATATTTTCCAATCAAGAAGGATATAACTACTCATTCATACTAATCTCTGTAGCTCGATATTAACGCAGATATGTTAATAGTTCCAACATACTTAATATTTCGCTTCAGCCAACTGTGATGAAATGTTTGAATAATAATTTACATTCGCATTAAAGTTGGTTGATCAACACATCAGAGATACCGTAACGACAGTACAACCCCGATGTGGGAAGCGAGTTGAGAATTACTAAGTAACTAATATCAGCTCATCTCGTATGCATAAACTTGCCGAATTGAGGGTATATTCAGATTTCAGTGCCACTATGTGTTCCGATTCAGTTGTTAACTTACTAACGGGATGTCAAAGTATTTTTAGCAAACAAGCAAATACCCGGATATAGGAAAGAACCCGCTTTGCACCGGTGTTCTTTCTTAGTCTATAGTTTAAACACTAAATAATTATATGAATATGTTAAAGAGTTATTATTATTATTATATATTGTTAAAATACAATTTATAAAACTTCATGGTTAAAGGTTTTAAAATATGATGTTGAAAAAGATACTAGGTACAAACAGGATCATTTACCTTATAGCACTGCGTGAGTTACCCGCCCTTAAGTATGGGCTTAGATCACACGTGCTTTAAAATTGTAAACGATACTCGTGACCTAAATATGTACCTAAGTCCATTAATACACGGCGTTTATCGCTCTAGCTGCGCTCGGGCACAGAGTACATACAGAGGGGAAGCTTCTACAAGCGGCCTGCTGTAGGTACACTCACACATATGCGCACGTTTGTCACCAACTGTACCGGTTAGTGGAACGAGCGGGCGTCCGTGAACCGTTGGTGAGTGTGTTTGTGTGAGTGTGCCTACAACGAGCCGCTTGTGGAAGCTTCCTCTCTGTAGATTTACTACTCGTGTGGCTCGGGCGCTAAACACATCATATACCTACATATTATATACGAGTAAATTACCTAGATTACCTACTTTTAATCACACGTATCGTACTCTTGGACGCTAAATCACGCCGTGCCTTAATATATTATTTAAGTCACACGTGTCGTACGCTTCAGCGCTAACTTACGCCGTGCATTAATGTACAACTTAAGTCACACGTATCGTACGCTTCGGCGCTAAATCACGCCATGCCTTAATGTACTATTTAAGTCACTCGTATCGTACACTGCTGCACTAACTAACGCCGTGTATAAATGAACTACTTAAATCACATGTAGGTATTGGCATTACAGTATTTCTCAGCTTCTTGACTAGGAACCTAGAGTTGTTAACAAATAGTGGAACAAAATGAATCATTGCACTATACCCAGGGCCCAGCGACGATGGGTGCGGGCACGAAGTTGACTTGCTCTCAGTCCAGAGACGGGGTGAATTTAATAGCTGGGCATAATTCAATTGTTCCGACCTGTCGGCCTGTGAAACTATATGCCCGGCCCGTCACGGATCGCTCCCGGTTGCACTGTTTTATTTGTAGCTTTAAAAGGATTACACCGGATATAATCTGTTGCAGAATATATTTCGCTGCCAATAATTGTGTCGCTTTCGCAAAAATGAAAAATTGTCGAAGGCGACTTAAGTCGTTACAGTAACAAGTATAAATTAAAAATTTAAAAAACCCCCGACATTCTCCATTTTGTGGCGTCGGCTATCTTGAATTTGCATAGTGCTATTCTACTAGTCAAGCCCTTTCATTTGATACCCATATTAAGGGAGTTGTGAAAAATATGTAATCCGCCATTTTATAGTGGCGGCCATCTTGGATCGATTTTCATCAAACATAGCTAACAACACTCTCGACTAATTCACCTTTCAAACAAAAAAAACCGCATTCATATCGGTTCACCCGTTTGAGCGCCAAAGGGGAATAGACACACACACACACACACACACACACACACACACACATACACAGAGACACGTCAAACTTATAACACCCCGTTGTTTTTGCGTCGGGGGTTAAAAAAGAAGAAGTCATTCGTAGAGCTGCAATTTTAATATATTTTTAATCATAGTAAAATTTACGTTAACCGAATAATGAGCAATTTTTTTACTTTTTTTATGTTATGAATTTCTAAATTAAAGTTATCAAGTTTGTTGCTTTTGTGTATTTAGATTCTGAAATCCGAATAAGAAAAAATACGGTCCATAAATAGGTCAGTAGTGTAACCTACCGTGTTTCCCCGGATTCTAATTGATTCTAACGGATTCTAATCAGACATTGTCACTAATTATAGTAATAACATTCCGAATTCAGTACAACGTTTTCTCGATCTGTATTCATGATACGGAATAGACAGCTTCGATCAGGGGCTCTAATTCCATCATTCAGTAAGGAGTTGTCAAATCATCATTTTCCAAAACCTAATTTCCATACTGAATGATAGATTCACGCACAGTGAACTGTTATTAAGTATGAAAAAACTTATACTAGGCCCTAGTGTGTGTAAGTATTCAAGTTATCATTTTAACTGTGACTAAATCTATAATATCACAGAAAAGGGATGGATGTTTTTCCATCCTATCCATACTAAAAAAAACAAGGTTACGCAAAGTTAACCCAACTTGAAAACTTACATTAAGCCCTCTGAAAATGTGTACGTTAGCCACCTATACACGTACCAACAATGTCATTACTGCAATTATCAGCAAAAATGGGAAATGATTGGGCCGGTCGCCGGTTACGACACAACTTCACGTCAGCGGTATTGGATACAGAGCTACATAGCACGGCAGCCCTGGAACAAAATTTTTAGTGATTAATAACAAGCTGAATTTTCGTGAGTAGGTTAGTTTCGATGATACGACCAAGTTTTTTATCTATGAAAATTCTCGATGGAGGTAGCTACTCGAATGCGCAGGTGTTAAACATTTCGATTCGCTCGTGTGGGAAATTGTTCCACTAAATTTGTAGGACTATGTGGCCATTTCATTACACAAGTATTTACTAGGCTGCATACAAAAAATCTGCTGGTTATTAATAATAATATTCTACAGCGTCCTCCACTCCGAATATTTCCAAATAATGAGGTTATAAAAATGATTAAAAATTATTAATATTTTTTGTATGCAGCTTAGTAATAGTAGATACTTGTATAATAAAATGGCCATGTAGTCCTACTTTAGTGGAACGATTTCCCACCCGAGCGAATCGAAATTTTTAACACCTCCCCACTCGAGTAGCTACCTGCATCGAGAATTTTTATAGATAAAAACTTGTTCGTCTCGTCGAAACGAACCTAGGTACTCACGAAAATTCAGCTTGTTATTAATCACTAAAAATTTTGTTCCAGGGCTGCCGTACTAACAGGCATTGACTTACATACCAATTGTGCCACGTACCGACTGGGCTCCGACAGGAAATGAAACAAACAGGCCTCTTCATCTCAAAGTTTCTGTGTTTATTAGACTCACTTTCAGCGCGAACAAAGTAGGTACTGTGTACACTTGACCATTTTCACTATTTTAAACACCAATTATATACATAATGGTTACTTTACGTTTAAATTTGAAAAATAATTACAATATCTATCCTCATGCTGTCTCACTCATAACGGTCGCCACCATGGTGCATACAGAAAACCAATAGAAGATGAAGATATTTTCGCGCCTACCAAAAATATTACATTTGCTGTGGCACATCCTTTAAATTACTTATAAAAGTTGTCTACGTGTAGAATAATTCCGATCAATATAGAAAGATATTTTTGTCGATTGCCGGTATATCATGGTAATATTTAATTTAATTTTCAGTAATTAACATAAACAGTAACTAAAGACTCGTGGACAATCCCAAACTAACTAGCTCATTGGAGGGATTAGAGGTTCGCAGGGACGTTAGCTCCCTGTGCGTTTTCTATCGTCTATATAACGGGGAATGTTCTGAGGAGTTGTTCGACCTAATACCACCTACTCATTTCCAGCACCGCACCGCACGCCATCGTAAAAGCTATCATCCTCACCACCTGGATCACTGGCATACATCAACCAAGCGTTGCGCGAGGTCATTTCTTCCGCGCACTCAAAAATTGTGGAATCAACTCCCTTCGGAGGTGTTCCCTCATAACTTTGACATAGGGTTATTCAAGGGGCGGATCAACAAACTTCTTAAAAGCCGGCAACGCATTAGTGGTTCCTCTGGTGCTGCAAATGTTCATGGGCGGCGGTAATCACTTAACATCAGGTGACCCGCTTGCTCGTTTGCCCGCGATTAATATAAAAAAATAAAAAAAAAATAATAAAGAATTCTACAAAGAGGCACTAAATTAGCAAACGAGAAATAAAAGGATCGCCTAGCCATAAGGCTAGAATTAGTTTATTAACACCCGCGTGAGTGGATACATTAACGGATTAGTCCCTTTTAACTTATGTATGAGTGCAATGAAACAAAAAACATAAAGGGGATTGAAGCATCGAAACATAAACGAGCAATATCCTCGTTAGTGCCCCATTGTGCGCCAATTAGTCCCAGCATTGGCATGATTTGGGCGGGAAATTGCAAGCCAAACAACATTTTATACAATACAAACGTATTTTAATTTTCCTTCCGATATTTTATGCACATAATTAATGCTCTATTTTCAATACCTACCTACTGCTGATCATTTGGCTGACCGCCGTAAATTCAAAATTACCCTACTACGAGTACAATAGCTATTTCATTTTGTGTTCAATAAACAAGCTGTATTTTAGGAAAAATTAAACTCACTTCAATATACCAGAACAGTTCCTTTGATTTCTCCAGGATCCCATCATGAAATCCTGACCTGATAACCACGGGACCGCCCTTTCAAACAAAAGATGAATTTTCCAAATCGGTCCAGGCGTCTTTGAGAAATTGGAGAACATAGATAAACAAGCTATAATTTAAAAATTAAAAAAACCCGACTGCCATGCTATAAAAACGAACTAAAAAATTAATAAACTACCACCGTACCACTTACAGTGTAGTTGTTATTTATTTTGTTTTTCATGATTTGTCACTCCAAACTGATTTAAAACATATAGATTGTGTACATTTTCGTACTGGCCTTTTAAAGCCCTTTATTTTGATACTCGAGGGTCTTGAAGAAAAAAAATTTTTCAGCCCGCACATTGTGCATAAAATCCGCCATTTTGATTTTTATGATTTTTATGTACCCAGTAACATTTGCGCCATCAAGACAAATCTAATGACGTATAATTTATCAAAATTGGTTGAGCCGTTAAGTAGTTACGAACTGACATAGGAAACGGTCATTTTATACGATTTATCACTCCAAATTGTTTCCAAATATATAAATTGTATACATTTTCGTATTTGCCTTTTGAATCCCTTTATTTTGATACCCCACTCGAGGGTCTTGAAGAAAAAAATTTTTTTCAGCTCGCACAATAAAGCGCATAAAGTCCGCCATTTTGATTTTTTTTTAATTTAGGTACCCATTGACATTCGCGTCATCGAAATAAATCTAATGACGTATCATTTATCAAAATCCGTTGAGCCGTTGATTAGTTACAAGCGGACATAGGAATGGACATACATACACACAGGTGAAACACATATACCCAGTCGGGTAAAAAGAATTGAAACCTCCTTTTTTTTGAAGTCGTTTAATAAAAATACCAGTCTCAGAGTAAGCATTAGCTACTAATGCTTACTCTGAGATTGTACACTGAGAGACGTTTTTTCTCTGTCTCAGCTCTCACGAGGTTCTCGTCATATGGGATGGTGATGTCCACCAAAAACACCCTCGACTGTGCCCGGTCCGATACGTCCGGACACGATGTCAGGCTTATTCGCTAGAATTGTCCTGTCCGTGATGATGGACCGGTCCCAATAGATCCGGACTCCTTTACGCTCGAGAACAGGGACCGGTGTGTACTTATAGTACGGTAACCAGGAGACCGTACTTTAGAGCAAGCTCCTGGTGAAGGATTTTGGCTGCTTGATTGTGCCTGTGCAGATACTCAGTGTTAGCAAGCGCTGAACATCCCGAAAGCACATGTCTGAGTGACTCGCCGGGATGGCGACAAGCTCGACAGATGTCGTGAGTGCCATCCTTCAGAATGTACTTTCGATAGTTCCGCGTCTTAACCACCTGCTGGGTTATTCTGTAACTTAGTTAGCAACTGAAAATAGTTGCCAACGAATTAGTTTGATATACATTGCTGCTTTACTGTGGGAAATATAAAGTGTTTTCATAATTTTACACAGTAAAGCAGCAATGTATATCTAACTAATTAATTGGCAACTATTTTCAGTTGCTAACTAAGTTACAGAATAACCCCCCTGATCTTGTATCGCACAGACAAACCCTTCGGTTTCCCCAAAGAGGTCGCCGAAGCGCAGCCATTGCACGGACGTTTTTTTATCTACATGAGGCTCATTAAGAGATTTAAAAAAGCGTCCGTGCAACTCCTTCTCCCTCCATACGGTCTCCCGGTCAGAAGTACCAAGTATGAGATACCAGTGATATTTTCCGTTCGCAAAACAAAAAACTAAAATAAAAAGTAGTAGCTACTGCTTCTGTGCACTTCGTGGTTGGTCGTGTAGGCCCCAGGCGGGAGGTGTAACGAGTAATGTCCAATTTACAATTCACGCGTCGGTAATGTGATTTATCCCGCCCTTTGTGAGTTGTTACAACGAGCATTCTCGTTCGACTCGACCGGGACACTACGGTACGCTACTATGAAAATAGTACATACATTTTTGTTTTATTTCTGAGATTATTTGCTATGCTACGATAAAAAAATCCTTTTATTTTAATTTCAAAGTTTATTTTGGTTTATTTAGGAAATTATTAGTAATTTAATTTAGTAGCTTAAAATAATTTTAACTACACCCATGCTTTAAATCCTCTATTAAAGATTCTGAAACATTTAGCTTATTGCCAACATTAAAACATCCAATGTTCTAAATAATCATTACATCATCCAAACGAGTGTTGTAGTGAAATTCAGGACAACATTATGTCATCCGTTTTCATAATACCACTCCATTGGATGATATTATGGTTACTAGGACGGCTTTTTTAATGTTAGCAGTAAGCTGTTTCAGAATTTTTTATAGAGGATTCATTTATAAATTATAGGTGTTGTAGATACTGATAGTCTTGTGTTGATATTAGGTATTAAAAAAACTCATGTGATACTAATATCTATATGTGATAAACCCATATTCGTGTTTTAATACCCCTTATTATACAACAGTTGCATTAATAACTATAACAATACAAATGAATTAAATATTTCACTCATCAAGGTTAGTTACTATAGCTAAGTTTCTTTACTACATATTTGCTATTAAGAGGTACTTAAACCTATACCTACGGTTAGTGTAGGAGTGTTAGTTATGACGGCAGTGAAAGTCACGGAAAAAGCTGCTTTAGCCGGTTTAACCCAAATACATGAAAATGATGTATTACTTATCTACTTACGAAAAATAAAATGAAAGCTACGCGAACCAATTCACGGGAAGTTGCTAGTATTTTACAGAGAAATTTGGCTTCTTTTCAATTATGGACAAAGAAAACAGACAACAGAAAATGAATTGTAATACTAAGAGATGGAATCCAGATGGGGCAGCGGGAATGGACCGAAACGAGCTAAATCATTCATCGCCGTCGAAGGAATAAAAATGGCCACTTTTTTCTATTCCCTTTTACATTCTCATGATGATTTAGTAAATTGTAACCAATACCAATATTGTTCAGAGCAATGTACAATAATATAACAACCTTTTTCTTAGTTTTTTGTTTACAGTAGATTGTTTTACAACATTTTTTGTACAATTAAGATAATCTTGTAAACCAATACACGCGGCCATTATTTGTAGTGTTTGGTGTGATGGGCTTTAATTATTACATTTTGAATATTCAAATAGGTAAGAATCAAGCTTCGTTTGTATGGGGCGCGCACTCGAGTGACACCTCTAATTTTCAAGCGAATGCGATTGACGTGTACCTTTATTGTAAAATTGAAATAAATAAATAAACAATGATATAAAACCAGGAAGGGTTAATATGAAAATGCCATGTAACGTGCATTCAGTTCTGGGTTAAAGAAAAGAAATGATAGGAATTCGATTTAGCCCCGCCCGTACCCGGCCGCCTAAAATGTAAATTGGGAGTGAAATAGTAATTTAACCCTGTTTCTTCCTCTGTGCTTATAAAATTATATAAAAAAAATTGTATATGCCTATCTATGAGCGTATGTAGTTATATCAATCGATTGCGCTTGCTTGAACGGTAGATAACTGTCCATTTTTTTCATGTGATCCAACGAGAAATTGGATTCCGAACCGAGGATCGAAAACGAAGTGAAAACCTAGTGAAGAAAGTTTACACTTTGCTTTGTGTCTCACTGCAACTCAAGAAGCCCATAGTAGGTACGCAGTCGGCGAATGCATTTAGCGAACGTTTATTAGGGCCTCTTGGCGTTTTATCACATACGGCGCCGGCTTGCCGACTTTTGAGGATTTTCAATTTTCATATATATAAACATCAAAGTATTTTAGCACAATTCGCAAACGGTGCTTACTAATTATACATTAAAAAAATGTGTTATGGCTGGCTGGCACTTGCCGAACGCATTAGGCCAGTGTGAACTAAAACCATGAGACGCATCACGAGAATTGATAAAGTGGACGATTAAATCGGTAGACGTCGACTTTCTTGCGATTACAAAAGTCACATAAAGTTGACCTTTTTTTCGGATTGTGAATAGGTATAGGTACTGCTTAGGCCCTATTGGCCGTTACCTATAAAGTTGACCTACCTATCCAGGAGTTCAAATAATGGCCGTCTAGAAATTACGATCGAAATTCACCGCTTAATAGGCGACGATGGTAAGCATCACAATCTACAAGCATTACAAGTATATGTAATACTAGCCGACCCCCGCGACTTCGTTCGCATGGATATAGGTTTTTATATAGAATCGGATCGGACCCCATAATTCTTTTTTGTACCTAAACTAAATGTATCCTAAGTTACTCCTTAACATCACCTATCTGCCATTGAAAGTTCCATCAAAATCAATCCAGCCGTTTCGGAGATTAGCTGGAACAAATAGACAGGCCGACAAACATAAATTTAAACGCACGCCAGTTTAAAATAAGCCGTACGTACAAAGATCCGGGTCCCATGTTATTTGAACCCAATAAATGTCTGTCATTTCTGAACTAACAAACCTATGACCTTGAAATATTTACGGGACAATATATAAAGTACTACCTTTCTAACAAAAAAAGAATGAATGAAATCGAACAACGCGTTAATGAATTACAGCTAAATACACGTTTTAACTTTCATCCCCTCTCCCTAGGGAACCGTGATGAATTTCGGGATAAAAAGTATCCTATGTCCTACCTCGGAGTATAAACTTAAATCGTACCAAGTTTCATTCGAATCCATTCAGCA
The DNA here is from genome assembly GCA_920104075.1 of Melanargia galathea. Classification (NCBI taxonomy): domain Eukaryota; kingdom Metazoa; phylum Arthropoda; class Insecta; order Lepidoptera; family Nymphalidae; genus Melanargia; species Melanargia galathea. Next base: position 8,685,340 of record OV049876.1, read on the forward strand.
GTTTCGGCGTGATGCGCGGCCAAGATACAGACAGACAGACAGACAGACAGACAGACAGACAGACAAAAATGAAACAAATTGCAGATTTGGCTTCAGTATCGATTATAGAGTGCCCTCCAATAAAAATTTTCAAAATATCTTCAATGTACAGAATTGGATCTGTTACAGTTTTATTATATTATAGATGTACTTACATGGATTTAGGATAAAAAAAGTTGGGAAGCGAGAAAATAAAAAAAAATGCTTTGTTGCCGAGTACGAGTTGCCTTAAGGCATGTGTTCAATTTACTTGTAAGTATTTAATTAAGTTAAGAACTGGAGATACGTATATTTGCAATGCAGATAAAAGCATTGTTTTGGAAATGTATTACTGTTGCGGTATTTAGTCTAGGAACAAGATCTATGAGTATGTACTCTGCTACAATGTGCTGTAGAGGCTATGTTGCTCGTATTGTAGCAACCATGTTTGTATTAGACGCTAAAGACTTACTTACATTTCGTTAAATCCATGTCACATATTATGTAATATTTTTACATTTGTAACTTGCTAATATTAGCAATTTCAAAGAGTTCCCACACTCTTTGATTTCTCACGATAAAAAGTAGCCTGTGTGTGTCTTCCGGATGAAACTTATCTACATCTGTGCCGTCCGTAATTAGGTCAAAATCGGTTCAGCGGCTAGGCCGTGAAAATGTATTTATTGCCTCTAATATTAACAGTTTTTAAGCAGCAATCCAAAAAAAGCCGGGTTAAAAAGAAGCCTAGATAACTTCCTATATAATCCTGTAATGCCTGTAAAAGTCTCGTCAAAATCGTTACAGGCGCTCTGATGCTTAGACCGGACCAATAGACAGAAAGAAATTTAAAAAACGTGTGTTTGCATTATGCTATGATTAAAAGAGGAGGTAATTTGCAAATCACAAATAGACATTTCTATTTTATAGGTAGGTAGATAAATATAATATTTTTGTAAATCATTCGCGATTCACTCAACTGTTTCATGTAGAACTAAAGAAGGAACTAAAGAAGGAACGAAACTATTCAGGCATTTCGCTCAATTTTGATTGGGCAGAGCATAAAACTCCGAGAAGATATTTTGTTTCACACTGTAAATACTTTGACGCGCAATGGGAAGAAATAATAATTCTATAGATACAAATAAATAAAACTGTTGTGTCCGTCTATGATTTTGAAATAATAATTGAGTCTCTTATTGAGCTCATTTATTTGAACGATAGCACAACCGAAACACATGTTTTTATAAAATTGTTGTCTGTCTGTCTGTTTTTATGGTCCAATCTTCGGGACGGGTTGAAACAATTTTGACGGAATTTTCGCAGGCAGGTAGAGGATTATGCAAGGTGTGATCTACATTCATCTCGGAAGTATTAAGGATTCTTATTCCTACAATAAACAAATAAAATTGTTGATACTAGATACAATGCGGCCTAATGCTAAACAGATATAGACAAACATTTTGGCATTGGACAAACATTTTAGCACAGGGACAGTTTGCATCCCGGAGATGGACATAGGCTACTTTTATCCCGGGAAATTGAAGATTATCCACGGAATTTTTAGGAAAGCTAAATCCACGAACACGAACCTAAATCCACGGACCTATACTCAGACCGTGATAAAGATGGCCCTCCTGCATTGAAACGGAGCCCTCCCTGCGCCCCGCGCAGCGATTTGTTCATTCATAAGTTCATTGATAAATTCATTGATAAATCGGCTGCCCTAGTGATAAACAAAGTAACTACATTCAGAACAATTTTACAGGACAAGCATAAACATTGAAACTCTTATTTGAAGGCAACCTTTCTACAAAATACCTACTTATTTATCTCTGTAATAAATTGCAAAATAATATATTTTAACTTATAAATAACAGTATTTATTTCTAACTCCTTCGCTTTTAATTTTGTTTAAAATTAAAAATATGGTTTTTCTAATTGCAAATAAAATACAAAAAAATTAATGTTTCAACTTTAAAAAGATGTTAAGTCATTTACTTCGTTTGTATATTGCTTGATAATTTCTTCCAAAAATAATTTTTCAATTTATTACAAAGAGTTTACTATGTTATTCAGATACCAATAGTTACCCCAAAAATTAATGTTCAAATGTGCGTGTGCGTGTGCGTTTGTGTGTGTGTGATATTGTGATTGTGATATTGCGACTAATACAATTGTCCCCCCCCCCATTTGCTTTAATGGGCACCCGGGCCCTCCCCAAATAACTCAAATAACTATTTTTATTATTTTTTATGTAATCACCGGCTTTAGGTCGTAATTCTGAATGTTATTCTACATATTATCGGTGAATTTGAAGTAATTCTGTTCATTAAATCAGAAGTTATAAGGCTGTGACAGTCAGACGGACAAAGCATATCCAACCTAGTTCACTCAGAGACTTAAGTTAGAGCTTATTACAACTCAAGAATCTATACCATATCTATACTTACCTACTAATATTATAAATGCGAAAGTATGTCTGTCTACTAAGTCTTCACGCACCAACTGTTCAACCGATCTTAACGAGGTATAAAGATAAGTTTCATTTTTGGAAAGGACATAAGCTACTTTTTTATCCTGGTAAATTAAGAGCTTAGACTAGAATTTCAAAAACCTAAATACACGCGGACGGAGTCGTGGGCATCATAATCAACTATGTTTATCTTGTAAAGTTATAATTTACAGTATTGTGTCTATTTTTAGTTATATTCCTGTAAAGTAATGTCCCTATTAGTTAATTATGTACGTAGGTATCTAAAATTCTGCACCTACCTTCAGTAGAAACATTTTAAAATAGTAAGTAACCGATAACAATTAAAACGATTATTTATAAGTACATAAAGTAATACCCTAAATTCCAGTCTCAGTGTGCAGTTATTTGTTTGGGCAATTCAAATTTCAGTAAACTGTTCAAGTTATTTGAAATATTATACTGTGGACACTGTGTTAAAAAACTGCTCGACATTAAACTTTTGTTAATGCAAAAAAGTCAATTTCACAAAAAATGTCAGTTACTTTGTTTATATCACTAGGGCAGTCGAAATCTGTCATATTGAAAAGTCACTTTGAAACTTCAAAGTTCATTGTTTACATCGTTACGAAAATTTTGTGAAATACATAGCAGTAACCAGTTCTTATGTGATAAAAAGTTGTGCTAGAAAAATTGTTATGGTAGTGCGTTCGTTTTGTGCTCAAGAATGTGAGAGAAAAGAACAAATATCTCTAAATTATATATCATAATAATAAATATGAGGCTGACGGGTAATGTCAAGTAAGTGTTGTCAGCTTCATGTGAAAAATTTCCATACCCATTGAAGCCATCACGCAAACGGCCTCTCAATTATTATAAAAATACTATAATGTGGACCAATAATTTCAACACAACATTTTTAGTTATTTCGCTGGCGTTTCGCAACAAAAATATTAAATCTGGTGCAAGATGCTTTTCAAGCTGTAACGGAGGCTACGTGAAGTCACATTGTACTTAAGTTCACGTTGAGAGATTGCAGAATGACGACGATGAATTAGTGAATTATAATATAGTTATTGATAGCGACAGTGACACATCATCTGACAGCAATGCATTGAAATTTTAAGATATAGAAGAACACGTCTCGACGAATCCTAATAGTTTTTTTATCTTTGTTTTATTCCATCTCCTAACATCTCCATGCCGTACTAATCTAAACGTCTGGTTTTTTTTTACCCGACTACGGCAAAGCCAAAAGGAAGGGTTATGATTTTAGCAGTCTATGTATTTACGTGTTGTAAATAATTAAGTTGCGATTTGTTTTTATAAAGAATTGTCAACACTGATTTATTATCTGTGACTATTGATGCTACAGATCTGTTGCATAAGTTTTATCTGTGGTGTCGAAACTCGAATTGTACTTTATCTTCTCTGGCTCTCTGCTTGCTCTCTGCCTCGGCGTCCCGTCGGCCATTGGTGTAACAGTGCTAATTAAAATTAAATATATTGATCCACGGAGAATCCTCTTTTATTTCCAAGATTACGTATGTATATATTTATGTATGGATGTTTGTAACCGATTTTTGTATGAGATTCTGTGTGTACTAATGTAGCGCCTAAACTGCTGGACCGATTTTGATGAATGAGGTGTCTATTGATTCGTTGTTATTATCAGGGTGACATAGGCTACATTTTATCTACGAAAAAAATCGAGAAGTCAGCTTTGCGCGGCTTTCTAGATTTTTTACCCCCGACGCAAAAACGACGGGGTGTTATAAGTTTGACGTGTCTGTGTGTGTGTGTGTGTGTGTGTGTCTGTCTGTCTGTCTGTCCGTCTGTTCCCCTGTAGCGCTCAGCTCAAACGGGTGAACTGATTTGAATGCGATTTTTTTTGTTTGAAAGGTGAATTAATCGAGAGTGTTGTTAGCTATGTTTGATGAAAATCGATCCAAGATGGCCGCCGCTACAAAATGGTGGATTACATATTTTTTCACAACTCCCTTAATATGGGTATCAAATGAAAGGGCTTGACTAGTAGAATAGCATTATACAAATCCAAGATCGCTGCCGCCACAAAATGGCGAATGTCGGGGGTTTTTAAATTTTTAATTTATACTTGTAAAATTAGTTTCGGATAAGAATAACAGATGGCACCACTAGCTCCTTGCCCCGCGCATTTGCCCACTAAATTATTATTAAATTATTAAGCGTAGTCGGGTTTTAGTTCACGAACTTTACTTGTATTTAGTAGATGTATTAAATAAATTATTTTATTATGAGTATAATATGTATAAAATTTAAAAAATGGGGTATAAATTATATTTAATAACGTATCTTCTTCTTTCTTGGTTATGGAAAATCTTTTTTCTATATCCTGAAACGTACCTACTTAACTTTAAATGTATAGTACTAACTACTACTACTATAGAAAAGTATTGAGCAAACTTAAAGAGACACAGATGAAAGACTAAATTGCGATTACGCAAATAATAGAATAACTATGATAATTATTATAAAATTTCTTTTTCCCTAATTTAGTGTCATGTTCTTACAGTAGCAATACACACACACACACTCACAGGGGCGTCAAAAATGCTTGTCATACATTATAGTACGAGCACATCCATTGATTATTAATTTATCAATGAGAATTTCCCCCCCTCCCTCGTCCCGCAGATCATGGGAGAGCCAAGTTAATCGTGGTCTTACTATAGTCACGGGCATCATCATGTAGTCTTCCTACAGTTGCAGTTGTTTGTATCCAATTAAAATTAATATCAGCGGATGATTGTTCATTAATTAGTCGAACAATGCAGCAGCGAAAATTTGCTACGAGGTAAAATCAACTATAGTCTGATTTTTAATTCCGTGAAATTCTGACGTTTCTTAATGTTACTAGAGATAAAACAATTCCCACATAAAAAAATTGAATTTTTTGTGGGAATTGTTTTATCTCTCTCTCGTCTCTTACATAAATAAAAATCAATTGCCGCATGTAGACATATGTAGGTATATCAAACTTCAGGTAGAAACCCTGTTTTTCATACAAATACCTCATTCTATTTATAAAATGATGACTGTCAGAATTTCACCGAATTAAAAACCAGAGTATAAAAGTTTACTGTGCAGTTTTTCTTTATTTTCCGGTCGAGAACCTAAACTAGATTGACAGCTCTAAATGTCATGCTATCTTTTTCCATAGGGAATATTGTGAAAAAGATAGCACTATGTACTTAGTTTAAAACCTATCAATTTTTCTTTAGAGATTGTGTAGTCACAACAAAATAAGCTCAATTATTGAACTAGTTTAATAGAAATAATAAAGTAAGTAATTTGTCGTTTCAGACGATGAAATTTTTCTCAAGGTGACTCAGTTTTCATATTCGTGACTAAGTTAACTCTTATATTATCTCTATTAAGTATAATAATAGCTTGGAGCACTTTTTTATTTTTATTTTATTTTTATGGTTTATTGTTAAGCGTCAATTTAAAAAGTTCAAAGTTTTCCACTTTACCGACTTCGATATGAACTTTGCCCAAGGATTTAATTGTATTTTGAACTTGTTAATTCACTTCAGCGCTGTTGCTTTAGAAATTCCTTCATTAAAGGTCACCACGTGGGTTGAATCAGAAATTACTGAGTTTGTTATGATTAAAATTATTAGATACTAGCTGATCCCCGCGATTTCGTCTGCGTTGATATAGGTTTTTATATAGGATCGGATTGGATCCCATAATCCTTTTTTGTACCTAAACTAAATGTAGCCTAAGTTACTCCTTATAACATCACCTATCTGCCATTGAAAGTTCCATCAAAATCGATTCAGTCGTTTCAGAGATTAGCTGGAACAAATAGACAGGCTGACAAACATAAATTTAAACGCACGCCAGTTTAAAATAAGCCGTACGTATAAAGATCCGGGGCCCAAGTTATTTGAACCCAATATACTATGTCCGTCATTTCTGAACTAAAAAACCTATGACCTTGAAATATTTACGGGATAATACTTGAAGTATTACCTTTCTAACAAAAAAAGAATGAGTGAAATCGAACCATGCGTTAATGAATTACAGCTAAATACTCGTTTTAACTTTCTTCCCCTCTCCCAAGGGAACCATGCTGAATTTCGGGATAAAAAGTATCTTATGTCCTACCTCGGAGTATAAACTCAAATCGTACCAAGTTTCATTCGAATCCATTCAGTAGTTTCGGCGTGATGCGCGGCCAAGATACAGACAGACAGACAGACAGACAGACAGACAGACAGACAGACAAAAATGAAAAAAATTGCAGTTTTAGATTCAGTATCGATTATAGAATGCCCTCCAATAAAAAATTTCAAAATATCTTCAATGTACAGAATTGGATCTGTTACAGTTTTATTATATTATAGATAGATTCGCACACTTGATTAAACTTGATTAAATATTAGGGTCATTAACGTAATAGGTATTATTTATAATCCTTAAATTCTAAATATATATTTATGTATACCATTTTGTATTATCACTCGCGAATAAAACTATGAACTATTATGACATAACAAATTAGTACCAACAAAAGTACCTGAATCTGAACCTGATCTGTCAGACATTTGTCATGTATACATGCGGCAATTGATTTTTATTTATGTAAGTTTTGAATTTATTATCTACTTTGTGGGAACTGTTTTATCTCTGGTAACATTAACAAACGTCAGAATTCCACGGAATTAAAAATCAGACTATAACTATGTAGTATAATTTTTTTGACATAGTGGACCCTACTTCGACCCTTAACATAATGACATAATCGACCCTTATGCTGTGATAGCCTAGTGGTTAGAACGACCGACTTCTAATCGGAGGTCGTGGGTTCGATCCCGGGCACGCACCTCTAATTACTTTTCGGAGTTATGTGCGTTTTAAGTATTTAAATATCACTTGCTTTAACGGTGAAGGAAAACATCGTGAGGAAACCTGCATGCCTGAGAGTTCTCCATAACGTTCTCAAAGGTGTGTGAAGTCTGCCAATCCGCTTGGCCAGCGTGGTAGACTATGGCCAAAACCCTTCTCACTCTGAGAGGAGACCCGTGCTCTGTAACATAATATTTTTATGCATTTTCTGTCAGCCGCAACATAAAAAAAATCATATTGCGACTGTGGAAAATTACGATAAGACTTCCAACTTCACAACAAAAGCTTTAATTCCCCCTTTTCTAACGTACGCTACACCTAAGTAGGATAGGTATTAAAGGCTAGAAAATTCTACCGGCGGCGTCTGTTTCCTGACATTCACAACTGAAGTGTCTAGGGAAAGAGTGAATGTATCTTCATGCAGCTATTTGGTAATCAGTGCTTGAAACTGATTTCAATCTACCGGAAAATTTTGTCTAATAACTATAATTTTTTCCCTTCAAATAGACTATAAGCATGGCATTTATTATAATGTCCGTTATTTTTGTCATTTATATTGGTCCGCGACTTCATTTGCGTTTTTCAAAGGTGTTTCAAAATCCCGCGGGAAACCTTCATTTTTCTGGGATGAAAATGTTCTATCACTACATATTTTAAAAAAATGTCTGCGGCCGCGTATGTCTGTCTGGCTGTTCGCAATAAACTCAAAAACTAATGAACGGATTTTCATGCGGTTTTCACCAATAGATAGAGTGATTCATGAGGAAGGTTTACCTAAGTGTATAATTTGTTAAGGTAAGGTAAGGTTTGTGTAGACTGGTTGAAATATGACGATAATTGTTGAAAATATTGGAAAAAGTTGAGCGGCCTAGGCCGCCTAGGAGCTTTCATCGAAAATGTTGCTTAATCCCCTTGAGATATAACAAAATAATGTATGGTGGGATAGTGCGAAACTGGATCGAGTCGCCAATAGTATTTTAATAATAATAAATATACACACATACACACACGGTCGGCTGTTCCTATAGTAGGCAACTTAATGCCTGTGTTATAGGTAACAACCGACTGATATACATATTTACATATATTACACATTACACATATAAATATTTAATAAATGTATAAATACATAATACATACTTATATACTTACATAAATACACCCAGAGTCGGGACGGGAATTGAACCCGTGACCCGGGAGAGGCAGGCAGGGTCACTGCCAACCGCGCCAACGGGCCAGTCAAATCGATCCATCGGCCAATAGTCGATAATTAACAATATATTATATATTATTATAGACAAAAAATGTCAAATGTCTGTGTGTCTTTAACTGTATCCATGCAAAAATTAATAGGGTTTTTTTCGCGATAAAAAATCTATATCACTTTATAGGTCCTCAACTATTCCCATGCAAAAAATCACGTTGATCGGTAGCTCTGTTGCTGCATACTTGAAGGATAAACAAACATACATTCGCATTTATAATATTATTAGTAGGGATATTGGTCTGGAGATATATTGCCCTGTGGACTTGTAATGTCAAACCAGTGGGTAGCTTGCTATTTTTATTACATTCCTGTAGTCTATTGATTTTTTCTTCCGTCCTATGATAGGAAAGGAGGCCGTTAGCTGAAATTCATTTTATCTACTGCCAAAGCTTTCAAAATAATGATTTATCCTGTAACTTACCTACTATCTTTGCCTACTATGATATTATACCTAATATGAAAACTAGCTACTATCTACTAATTAGGATGCTCTAAGACTGTAGAACAAAGTTTGACTCCATTATCTTTTATCGCTACTTGGATCGTATGCAGGTGCTGCTTAAAATGTCCGAGATAAAGTAAAATTAATACAGCTTCTTTTAAGTTCCAGTGAGCCAAGTAATATTGAAAATGCAAAATGGGTTAAGCTTGTTTTAATATATTTAAGCTTTGTTGGCACTCGGTGTTATGTGAAGTTTTCCCTAGAACCCATCATAAAAAGGACATGGTGAATGTTTTTTTTTTACATTTTAGAAAGCTAGAAACGAGTGTACCTACCTTAAACTTATATAGTATACATTTTTTCATAAAAACTCGCTCGTTAGTGCTTTCGAGAAATAACAATAGCCTCTTGGCCTCTTGTAGATAATTTAAAAAGCTCTAGTTTCAACTAGAGTTAGTCTAATTTATCACTAAAGCAGATTTTGATAGACTTAAATTGTGGAAATTTTCAACTATTATTTTAAGCCGTCACTCACCGCCGCCAAAGTTTTGTGACAAAAGATTTATGCCGATATTGCAATAAAAGAGAGAGACGTAAAAAGGCTCGGCAGCAATTCGCCATATCTGAACTCGTCTGAAAAGTTTACTTTCAGACAGTTCTATTTTGAGTGTACGTTACTAGTTAGAACAGAAGCGCTGCAGTTGAACTGTCCATGAGACAATAGAGTTACGGAATAGAACCGTCAAACTGTCTGATGACAGCAACTCTGGAAACTTACCTGATACATACCTCTTTAGGATTCCGTGCCCAAACGGCAAAACGGAGCCCTATTAATGTCACTCTGCTGTCTGTCCGTTCGTCTGTATGTCACGCATCTCTAGTACGTAGACAAAATGTTGATCCGAAACCGAATATTGTTAAAAATTAAATTAAATTAATTTTCATAAATGAAGTAAGAGCCAATAAAAATTACTTAATTTACTTTTGATAATGCTCTCAATATTTACGTATATAAATCATTTCACCTACCAAAACTTGGATAAATGTTATTACAAAGAAAAATGTAAATATAAAACACCGACGACGTAGTAATCGTACCTTTTACCAAACTATTTACTTAGTTCGAATTTTAAAAACCGAACACTTTAAAACATCGTTTAGACTTCAGACGATAGATAAACTGAGAACGAAAAGCATGAACGCCACTCAGGAGGAGCCGTAAGTTATTATTTTCATCTCCCCTATTTTCTCCACAGTTCACTGGCGAACACCGAGGTTACATCTATAACGCTCTTTGCAAACAGGGATAAGTAACAAACAACTCAATAAAAACTGAGCCAGGCACTCTGTGAAGTTTCCACTGCTAAGTTTTTGCAAGACGTTGACTTTGTGGGTAAAGAAAGTGGCTCAGTAATTAACTTTCCGAGTTAAATTGCTACGAAATTAGCACGTGAGTCATGGTGAGGTGAACCGTGCAGGAACTCCTAAGACTTTGCATAACACTCGTACTTATTATGAGCCTACGGAGTATTTCAGAGCACCATGCTCCACACACGAGAGCTTTCAAAGAGGATTTTTTCTGTAGCCATCGATTTTATGAATATTCAGATTTTATTTTGATTCAAAAGATTTTTTCAGAGGTTTTTTTTTAAACTTGACTATTTTTTCATAAAAATGTTAAGAAACGCATTATGTGCCTACATACATTTCAACTTATTAATTTAATTATTTATTTGATAAATCTCAGGAGATTTCACAAAATTAACTTGTAGAGACGTGGCATTGACACAAAAATATATTTTTTATGGAATTCGACACGGAGGTCTCTGCGTCTCTTTTTCCTTTAGGAGATTAATTATGTACTTCTGTATCCATAATACTACACCTAAAAGGAAGAACGGCTCTCGGCGAGCCGGTTTGTATTTGGTTTTTTTCGTTAATCGTGCCAATGTCAAAATTAATAAAGCTGAGTTTAAGTCATTGATCTATTAACTAATATGTTACAATATCTTAGGTTTAAGTTGTTGTCATTAAAAGACAATCTGTATCATTCATAGTCATAATGCGTTAGCCCGATTTAGAATCAGGAAATTCACTATAAAAAGTATAGTAGATGTAATTAGATAGTTACTATCTTTACCTACTTAAAATTAGAATCGGGATCGTTCAGTCGGGTAGGTATTTCGCTATCTTCGAAGTTCATTAATTTCCACCGCGGCCGAATGAAGGAGACAAAGCTGTAATTAATTCCACGGAAAGCTGCGGATCAATCGGAATAATGGCTGCAGCTTGCATTCAACTCTTTATTGCTACAGATCGATACTGGGTTCGTCTAAAACTGCTTTGGATAACAGAGAGGAATGTAGCTATATTATTAATCAGTTTTATTTCGGTTTGTTTTCGTATTTGTTGCAAGTGGTTGCAAGGAACGTGGCGTGCTATGTTATTTGGTAGAGCGTATGAAATTGTCTGCGTGTGATCTCTCTCTGGTCTGAGAATGAAGGAATAGAGACTGCACCTGTGTTTGCGCACACAGTCGTGCACTATATATAAATCTCCTTCGTAGTCTCCGCTTACGTTGAGATTGCGCGCCGTGGCCAAAATTCGGTCGGCAATAATTTTTGATATTAAGGGTACCAAATATAGATTTTCATATTGATATTCAAGGTCCAATCCTGTATGCTTATCTTCACAATCTTGATGCTGCAGGGTAATCACACTATCACAGGGTAATCACATTATAAAGGTGAAAGTTTGTGTATGATGTGTGTGTGTGTTTGTTACTGTTTAACGCCGCAAGTACTGAACCGATTTGGCTGAAATATTGAATGGAGATAGATTATACCCTGACTTAAGACATAAGCTTTTTATAGTGGAAAATCCACAGTTCCCACGGGATTTTGAAAAAACCGAAATCTATAGTTACAGCTATAGGTAGAATACTATAGCAAACTTCCTTGAAAGTAGGTATAAAGGTTGGAAAAGGGAGCGTGAACGGAAACCGGAAATTCACGATTCCCTCGGGATTTGTGAAAACCGGAAATTCACGCGGACGAAGCCGCGGGCAGAAGCTAGTATCAACATAAAACTACAAGGAGGCGTACTCCGTTTGCATTGCACAATCGTCGTCTGCTCTATCTACTATTATAGCAGTAGTAGCTAGTAGTTCTACTATTTCGGACCGGCCGTAATGTGCGATCAACATAACAGTCGTGTTTCGAAAAAAAGCGAGGTTCATCGATAAGTGAACCGTGAAGACCGCGTACCCACACAAAAAGATCCCTCCGTCTGTCAAGTGCGACGGGAAATGGCGGGACAATGAAAAACACTTTCTCTGAACTACGCGTGAATGCAAAATGGGAAAACGGTGTGCATGTTTCCACTACCTACGTGTCTATAATATACTTCCTGTTTCCTTCCGCATTATTTCATGTTTCCGTTTATCTCAAATCCTTTTCAGGGTTCCGTAGTAATTTGCTCATTTTACTAGAAGTTCAACCCTTACTAGAAGTTCTTATCTTTTGTCATAGATTTTAGCATAGGATCTCTCGTCCAAAAGATCGTAAATATATACATTTATCGTAATGTATATTTACGATCGTATTTATCGTATTTTTCGTATTTATTATTTACGTATTTATCGTATTATATTCGTATACATATATCATTTATCGTATCACAAAAAATCGTAAACATAGGTACATTTCAGTTATGCGGCGTCGTCGCTGTGGTTACTTACATAGTAGGTATAAGAAAATCTATGGTATGTCACATGCACGAATATTGTCTCTTATAAAACCCATAATATCTTATCGTACTTATCGTACTTAGTTTAAGTAGTGTTAGTTTGCAGTACTTAATAGAATAAGAAACACAAGTAATATAGCACATAATATAGGTATTGAATAATAATAAAATAATAGTAATCCTAACTAATATTATAAATGCGAAAGTGAGTTTGTTTGTTACGCTTTGACGCCTAAATTGCTGAACTGATTTGGATAAAATTTAGTACAGAGATAGAGTAAACCTTGGATACTAGACTTAGACATAGGCTACTTTTTTCCCGGAAAATCATAGAGTGCTCAAGGGATTTTTAAAAAACCTAAATCCACGCGGATGAAGTTGCGGGCTTGAGCTAGTAGTAAATAAAAAATACGTATATAAATTTAAAAAAAAAAAAAATGACTAACATACGGCTTTATTCTTGAATTGACTTGGGAAATACATTTCCGAAGTGCCTTACCCAAGGGCGAAGAGAGACGTTTCAAGTGAGACGGGTGGGCAGGCGGGCGCAGACGTGAATATTGTCTATGAATTTTTATCAAGCCCATGAAAGTTCAACTTAATGATTCATCTCACGTGGCGAATGCTAATGAAAGACTTGCTTAAGTAACTGCGCTGTAAGGAATTAACAAGTTTCAAATACAATTCAGATCTTTAACGAAGTTTATTTGGACGTCGGTAAAGTGGAAAACTTTGAACGTTCTTTTTTTTTGAGGGCTCGATGAAAAGTTTTGCCTCCCTTAGAAAGACATACCTTTTAAATGAGCTAATTTTTGGCATGATTCTTTATTATTTTGCTCACCCTAGAGTTCAGTAAGGCAAAACGTTGACTTCAGTGAATGGGGTAGAATATTTTATATTTTAATACTGTGGAGTCATCTTCAAATTACTAAAAGTGGAAGCCCAAGAGATTACCTACAGTAAAAAAAGATCTTTTTAGAGCAACAGAAGAATAAAACTACTTAGTAAATAAGTACATTATAGTTAATACGTTATTTCAAAACATGTGATTTATGAACTTTTTTAAAGATAGATGCAATAAACTAATATAATATAAGGGGGCTATTTAAAGCTGAACGTTTTATTCCACCAACAATTTTCATATTACTTTTCCAATAAATTAAAATCCTCATTTTTGCTTTTCACCATTAGGTTAGGTAAATCAAACTGTATATGGCTAAATTTCTCCTCCAATTAAAAGCTTGTTCTAGGATAGTAGCACAAAAGTGCAACGGGAAAAATTTGAACCGCCGACCTTTGTCGCGTACTGACCGTTGAGCTATTCAGGCTTCTTTGATTCATGCTAGCTCTTGGCCTATAATTTGTGCGGCAAGGGCTGCGCTATAAAGCTTATCTACGGTCCAATTAGGAAAAAACCTCGGAGGCAGTTTTTTCAGCGGTTTTCAGCGAGCCGCGGTCGTCGACGGCTGATTGCTAATTCCGCGACAAAGAACGCTATTACGTGGTCGCCGCCACGTTACTAATGGAAACATTGTACTCTACGGTTAAAATAATATTTTTATTCGTGAAAAATGTGGAGTAAACCACAATGTGAATGTAGAATAATAATAATAAATAATAAATACTCACACATACACAGACGATCGTCTGTTCCTAAAGTAGGCAACTTAATGCCTGTGTTATAGGTAACAGCCGACTGATATTTACATATAAATACATATACCTATATATATATATTTTAATAAAGGTATACATACAATATACATACATATTATAAATACACCCAGACTCGGGGCGGGAATCGAACCCGTGACCCCGGAGCGGAAGGCAGGGTCACTGCCAACCGCGCCAACGGGCCAGTCAAATAAAATATACCATACCTATGTAATTCAAAGTTGATATATTAGGTATGGAGCAGGAGACTTTTTCAACTGGTCACAGCGAGTATTTACAGACCGGTCAATTCCGTGAGCGATAATATCAAAAAGAGAACTCTCAGTGTGCTTAGTCTAAAGCGGAGCACTCGAAAACGAACTCGAAAACTATTGATCGATTTCAGAGTAAAATAGACCTAAAATGTCTTGTATTAAGGTTTGAGTTCGCCAATACATTCAGCATTGTTCGAATGTGCACACTGTTATTCGAAACCTGAATAAAAATATGGTAGATATTCGTGAAAAAGGCCTCGAAAAAAAAAATAAAAAAATCGAATAGTGATACGCACTCGACTTCGCAACCGACATCAATCACCCAGTCTGTTTACGTTCACTGCTGGGAACAAGCGTTCCCCAGAGCACGCTATAAGTTTATTCCATACACAGTATAAACTCGTCCGCTTTCCTCATGCAGCGTACAGACAGGACCAGGCAAGTAGATAGTTGCTACTTACCGTCGCCTTCTTTCAAGGTTTCCAAGATTGTCGGGGTAGACGTCGTCCCACACTGCGCTTGCCTTAATGTTACACATCTCAATTTCAAAACAGGTCTTCTTCAGTGGCAATTGCTGAGACAGACATCGTCGTGATCAACCCATTACCGGCTCACTACAGAGCACGGGTCTCCAGAGTACTTCTCACTCTCTCTCAGAGTGAGAAGGGTTTTGGCCATAGTCTACCACGCTGGCCAAGCGGATTGGCAGACTTCACACACCTTTGAGAACGTTATGGAGAACTCTCAGGCATGCAGGTTTCCTCACGATGTTTTCCTTCACCGTTAAAGCAAGTGATATTTAAATACTTAAAACGCACATAGCTCCGAAAAGTTAGAGGTGCGTGCCCCGGGATCGAACCCACGACCTCCGATTAGAAGTCGGTTGTCCTAACCACTAGTCTATCACAGCTTGACAGACAGACATCACCGATGAGAAATTGAGCCTTGGGTCGGTAAAGTTTAACGATAACCCCGCCAATTTATTCGGCCTACTTGTAAATTCAACAATGTGACCGGCTTAGAATATTCGAATAATGACGACAATTGAATCTCACGTGAATTTCATACGAGAACAATTTCCTCGTAAACATGTTTGTCCCTGTTCTGTTCTGAGAGGCTGACTTGAATATAAATCGTGATACAGTTCGATTGGCAAAGGGAAGAGGCGTTTTTATGAAAACTCATAAAACACAGTTACATTATTGGCAATACAGTTACTGTGTGTCTGTAGGTGAAAAGAAAATATATATTGGTGAAAATCAATGAAACAGGTAGACTACAACAGATAAGAATCAGACGAACATCAGTTTACTATATTTTGATCTGCAGACATCGCTTTATATAATGTTTAGTTATTTTTATTATATACGTAGATTTTGACGACCTCCCTGGCGCAGTGGTGAACGCTGTGGTCTTATAAGTGGGAGGTCCCGGGTTCGACTCCCAGCAGGGGCAATTTGGTATTTAAAAAATTTCCAAATTGTCTGGTCTGGTGGGAGGCTTCAGCTGGTTACCACCCTACCGGCAAAGCTGTGCCGCCAAGCGATTTAGCGTTCCGGTACGATGCCGAGTAGAAACCGATCAAGGGTATGCATACCTCTTCCACCGCCGCCCGTTAGCACGCTTCCATCTTTGACTGCATCATCACTTACCATCAGGTGAAATTGCAGTCAAGGGCTAATTTGTAGTTGAATAATAAAAAAAAGATGATACCAGTCAAATTCAAATCAAGTGAAAATTAATTAATTGGTTGTGGTGGTACATATTTGATAGGTATGCGCGTTACGAAGTAACTTGCCGATGGCATGTCCTTCTAGTGATTAGCATTTTTGTCTGTCGGTTCGTCCTTTATGCGTTCGCGTATCGTCCTATTGAAGTGAAACTAGGCTTAAGCCAAGAGGAAACTAAGCTATAGTAATAGTTTGTACCCAGAAGACGATTCCTGCATACTTTTCATTTCGGAAAAATCACCCTGGGAATGAAGTCGCGGTCTTCAGCTCGCGAATACTAAAAATTTATCAAGCCTTTTATTTAATCTCACCTTCAACATGGCCTCAACAATATCGTTTAAAGAGAGCCACTACAATAGGCTGCACTGCTGGCTAGCCGCTCCACACTCGTTTAGAGCTTTCCTGGCTTATGTAGGAGTAACACAATGGCAGAGTATATTCCCAAAACAATGCTCCGTATCTGCATTGCAAAATGCTAATATCCCCATTTCAATATGAATGTAATTTTTACGTAATAAGAGGCGTTATATAATTCAAATTGAAGTGTCTCTGTGTGATTTCGAAATAACTACCTCTTATTAGGCTTATATGATTAATTGAATCTTACTCTATGGTATCGTCCTAATTGGCAAACGATCGTACACTCAACGATGCGATTTGCGATCGAATCAAACATATGAACCCCCTAAGAATGTCCTAACTCATAATTGCAACTCGCAAGTCATCGTGCGATCGCAGTATACTAATTTTCATCGTACGACGAAATCGCATCGTTTGATCGTACGATCGTTAACCAATTAGGACGATGCCTATATTCCTCTCTTCTTTAGGCAGCAGGCCCATATCTAGTAGAGGCCAGTTCATAAAAAGAGAACCTTTAAGTTTGTACGCCGAGTTTCTTGCTGGCTCTTTTCAGTAGGAACGGCATTCCGAACCGGCATAAATTCACTTGACGATTCAAAAGAGTTTGTAAAAGTTTATTTGAATACAAAATTATTTACAATGAAAATAAAATTATTTTGCTATAATCCGCTAACAGTGACAAATTTGTAGGCACAACACCACACAAATTCACCACAAAACAAACTCGACGATCGTTTCGCTCCGACACCGGAGCATCTTCAGGAGATGTCGACTTCACAACGGACGATTGCAAAGTCAAAGTCAAGTCCGTTGTGAAGTCGACATCTCCTGAAGATGCTCCGGTGTCGGAGCGAAACGATCGTCGAGTTTGTTTTGTGGTGAATTTGTGTGGTGTTGTGCCTACAAGATTGTGTGGTGTTGTGCCTACAAGATTGTGTGGTGTTGTGCCTACAAATTTGTCACTGTTAGCGGATTATAGCAAAATAATTTTATTTTCATTGTATATCATGGAATTCCGCAAAGTAACGCCTGCTTCCATTCAACAAAATTATTTATTATATTATATTCTTTTTTTACGTAGGTATATACGGCTACCTTTGTACTTAAACTTTTTTGTCATATTTATGATTTATGAATAGGTGGACCTAACCTTGTCCGTTTCATTTTGTCACTGAACGATGTCGCAGACCTTACTTAGTTTTAATCTATTATTTTATAAACCCGAGGGTAGAATGGGGTTAAAATAGTATTACACCGCGAATTTGCATTCAAGGAGGTGGCCGACGGGCCGGGCACGAAGGGACTAAATCGAATTCTCGACATTTTTCAGCGGAGAACTGGTCAAACGTTACGCAGCATTTTAAAAAGGGTAAGATTTTTTATAGGAGACGCTTAAATGTATTTAGAATGTTTTATTGAGTTTAGTAAGACGTAGCTGTAATATTAACAATTCTAGACGGTATTCATTTCGGTAATAAACTCCTATATAGTTTGGTTTGAAAAGAGCAACTGCTGAGTTTCTTGCCGGCTCTTCTCAGCAGAATCAGCATTCCGAACCGGTGGTAGATTCTTGACATGTCATAAGAGCCACACATGAAATAAATGATTTTGAATTTTGAATTTTGATCATCGACCCGGCAGAGATCATCGACCATATGTTATGGATCCCGTATACATTTTCATAGTACCTATTTTATGTTCTGAAAGATCTAGATTCTTCAGGAAAGACTTCAGGATCATCCAGGCCCTCCTTCACTTCATACTGTCGTAACGAATGAATACAAAAAAATAATCTTATTCTCTTCTTTGTCTCTCGGTCATTAGTCCGATGTCATTGTAGAACGTCACAAAGGGCGGAAAATCACATTACGGACGCGTGAATTGTAAATTGGACATTTACTCGTTACACCTCATGCCTTCGGGGTACGACAACTAACGATGCAGGTTCATACTATACAATGCTTATACCTATTTAGCGTTTATTATATACTTGCGTAGAAAAAAATGTTGAAAAAGTTGGTGAGCATTCATAATCTTAAGCATTCAAATATCTACTTAATCGTGAATTTAATGAAACATGATTTTTCTGTCAGTGTACATAATCTATACTAATATAATAAAGCTGAAGAGTTTGTTTGTTTGAACGCGCTAATCTCAGGAACTACTGGACCGATTTCAAAAATTCTTTCACCGTTGGATATGTACGTGATCCTTGAGTGCTATAGGCTATATATTATGTACCACGGGCGAAGCCGGGGCGGACCGCTAGGCGCTAGTATCAAATAAGCATGCGGGTCGCACTCGCAGGGGACTGCGTCGTCCAATATTGGTTTCACATCGAGGAAGGAGCGCCGCCCGCCACGACCGAAGCGCGCAATCATTTCCAATTTTATACTGATGACTGCAGTAATGATATTGTTACTACGTGTTTGGGTGTGAAGAGTGTGGATGGAATCTTTTATTTTGGGATAATTTTAAGGCTGATATTTTTCTCAAAAAATAGAGATTTATACTTTATTCAGTATAGATTCTCGTTTGATGTTCTTGAAAATAATGTAGCTGAAGAACGAAAGTGTTTGAATATGTGTTTGTGTGAATATACCAATTACCACATCTGCATTGTACACATCCACACCGCCATTTGTACCTATTTTTTTATATTCATGTTTTTAATTTAATGTAGGTATGTAGTTCTTGGTACAATAAAGTATATTTTCATTTCATTTCATCCCTCGTGTAGAGTCAAGTACATAGTATACCTTGTAAGTGTATTCCAAAATAATGAAAGAGTCAAATTAGTCTGCTACGTCGTAGCTAGTCTAAGCTACGGCGTAGAATTAGTCACAGTAGAATATTTGAAGCATTTGAAGCGACAAAAACATAAATAAATAATCGATAACAGCTAGCTTAACTACATGCCTACAGAATGCCTAATTCCTTATAAATATTTACTTATCGTAGGAGTAAATAATTATAAAAGTATTGTTATATAGGCACAGATTGATGTTTTTGTGTAGGTACCATAGTCCATAAGTAAATATGTATATGAAAAATGTAGCCTATGCAAAAAAGGCTTCATCCAATATCTTTTTTTTTTTTCATTTTTGTAAAAGCAACATTTGTAAAATGAAATATATTCCGCTACAGATAACATGCGGTGTAATCCTTTTAAGCTACAAATAAAATGGTGTTGGAAATGCTCGCCAAATTATCTCTCTCTTCAGCATCTGCAGGTTCGTTGGTGAAAATTACTGAAAACTCTTTACCGACTGAAGTACTTTATATTTCAATACACAAATTATTTATATCTCGTTGCCTTTTACATTTTTTGGACCTTTGGAACTTAATTACTATTTAGTACAATTTGTTGAAAAACGTTGAAAAAAAACAATTTTGTTCGAGTCATCACCATAGTGTCACACCACAGATTAGGAACAACTAGAGTGTCACAGAGCCGGGATTTCACAGACAACAAAAAATAAGCACACAGAGTCCACTTCCGAACACGCCCCCGCGCGTTGAAAGCTCGTCTTTCAACCCGAATCCTCTTCACGAAGTGGGCAAATTTTGCTGAAGGCTCTTCGGACCACACCACTGGCTGTTTTGATATCGGCCACTCGCGTGATGCCATCCGAACCTGGATGAACAGCGACAACTCTTCCCAATCTCCATTTCAAAGGTGGAAGACCGTCTTCTTTGATAACGACAAGATCATTCAATTTTAATGTAGAATTGTTTACGTTCCATTTTGATCGTTGCTGTAACTCATTGATGTATTCTTTGCTCCATCTGGTCCAAAAATGTTGACGTATTTGTTCAATGCGTTGGAATCGATTCAACCGGTTCATAGAGTGGCTCTCATAATTGGGTACAGGAAGTGCAGTGAGTGGTCTCCCGATGAGGAAATGTCCAGGCGTCAGCGGTAGCAAATCATTGGGGTCAGACGATAGCGGCGTGAGAGGGCGTGAATTCAAAAGTCCTTCAATTTGCACTAGCACTGTGTTTAACTGTTCGTACGTGAAATTACAATTCCCTAAGACTCGCCGCAAATGATATTTTACAGATTTAACGCCTGCCTCCCAGAGACCACCAAAATGAGGAGAGTATGGTGGTATAAAATGAAATGCAATTCCTTCATTGGCCACAGATTCGGTTACCGAAGTGCAGCTGTCTTTCAAAAACCTGCCTATTTCTCTAGATCCGCCAACAAATGAGGTACCATTATCTGAGAAAACACTCTTGGGCTTCCCCCTGCGAGAAATGAATCTACGTAACGCCGACAGATAGTTATCGCTCGTTAAGTCACCTACCAGTTCTAGGTGAATTGCCTTAGTCGTGAAACAAACAAAAATCGCGATATAAACTTTAACGAGTCGACATCCTCTTCCTTGACGACTGGCGCACATAATGGGACCTGCATAATCTACCCCTACACACTCGAACGGATAACCACCAGGGCTCAACCGCGTTGAGGGTAAATTACCCATAAGAGGCGCAATTACCTTGCCCTGCATTCGTTTGCACAAAATGCATTTATGATAACACGATTTGGCCAGATTACGCCCTCCAATAGGCCAGTAATTCTCACGGATGGACGCTAGAAGTAACTGCGGCCCTGCATGCATTAATCGTTTATGCTCAAAATCAAATAAAAGTTTTGTAAATCTATGTGTGGACTGTATTAAAATAGGATGTTTTTTATCGTACGCAAATGAAGAATTTTCTAAACGACCGCCAACTCGCATTATATTCTGATCATCCATGAAAACGTTAAACTTCAAAAGCTGACTCTTAGAGGGTAATTTCTGTCCCCGCATCAAAACTTCGTATTCTGAAAACGATTCTCTTTGAGATGTTCTAATCATCACATTCAACGCGTTTTGCAATTCGTCTTTCGAAACAAAATTATGGTTTATTTGTTGTTTTTTACAAGCATTAATAAATCTCAACACATACACTATACAGTATTTCAATCTAAGAAAATTTGAAAACCGATCGAAATTGATTAAATTAGGCCTATTTCCTGTGTTTACAGCAGAAACCAATGATCTTTCAGTTCGAACATCAGGCAATGATTCAACCGCTACACATTTTGAAGGCCATTGTGAAACATCCTGTTTTAAGAAACTTGGACCTGACCACCACAATTCGAGGGAGGAAATTAATGTACTCTCAACACCTCTCGATAAGGGATCTGCTGGATTCTGATCCGTCGGCACATGTCGCCTAGAACAATCTTGCGTTTTGTCTAAAATTTCGCCTATACGATTCCTAACAAAAGTCGTGAGTTTATTGGGCAACATTTTAAGCCAGCCCAAAACAATGGTAGAATCCGTCCAAAACGTTGAGTGCCTTATCTGAACTCTCAGGGAGGATTTAACCTTTTCATATAGCCGTACTCCTACCAAGGCTCCACAGAGTTCAAGTTGTGGTATTGTTTTCGGCTTCAAAGGAGCTACTTTGCTTTTAGCCACTAATAAACGAACAAAGGCATTTCTATCCTCGTCGAGACTTCTAACGTACACGCAAGCACCGTACGCACCCTCAGAGGCATCTGAAAATATATGCAGATCTACACACTTACTCATATATGAATCGCATAGAACGAGTCGAGGAATCCGCACATCGTTTAACATTGGTAAGGTCTTCAAGATTTCACACCAAGTTGTAGCGATATCAACAGGCAACTGATCATCCCAAGCTAACTTATGTAACCATAATTTCTGCAGGAGCATCTTCATTACAATTACACATGGAGACAGAAGGCCTAAAGGATCAAATATTTGAGCAATGATTGACAGCAATCCTCGTTTCGTGAACACATTTGACGCTGCAGCATCAATTGAAAAGCGAAGTTCGTCAGTCCTAGCCTGCCAATTGAGACCTAATGTCTTGCTAGCTTGAGAGTCTCCCATATTTAAACAAACTTGTGGTTCATTGCTATGAGTTGAAACAACACGAAGGTCATTGGAGTTCCATTTTCGCAAAGGCATTCCAGCTGAAGACAAAGCTTCAGAGACCCTCTTCCGTATGTCTGCAACTTCCTCTAAAGTGTCTGCACCAGTCAAGAGGTCATCCACATAAAAATCGTGAAGTATGATTTCCCCGACCTTAGCATCCTTACATTCTAATGCAATTTGCTTTAGGCACCGGGTTGCCAGAAATGGCGCACTAGCTGTGCCATATGTAACAGTATTTAATTGATATGTTTTGATAGGCTCAGAGGGGCTCCTTCGCCATACAATTAATTGCAACTGCCTATCCTCGGGGTGTACAACAATCTGCCGATACATCTTCTCAACATCTGCCGCTAACACAATTTTGTGAGTGCGAAATCGCAACAAAATTGACAGAAGATCATCTTGAACCGTCGGCCCCACCATCTGAAGGTCATTCAGGGACACGCCGGACGTCGTGGGACTGCTGGCATTAAAAACGACTCTTAACTTTGTCGTGCAACTAGCTTCACGCATAACACCATGGTGGGGTATAAAGTTCCCTGACTGGGCTTGGCCAACGTCGCATTCAGACATGTGACCTAATGAAATATACTCTGACATGAAATCGATATAACGTTGCCTAAACAATGGTTGAACTCTAAATTTTCGCTCAATAGCAAAGAGAGAACGTTTGGCGCGTTCCAAAGAGTCACCAAGCATGTCGCGTGATTTCTTTAAAGGGATTCGGACACAAAACCGACCATCTTCCAAACGTGACATGTTCTTCACAAAATGTTCCTCGGCCACCCTCTCTTCCGCAGAATATGATGACTGACAACTGACTTCTTCAAGTTGCCAAAACCGACACAAAGCTGCATTAATGTCATCATTGAGAGTAGTTGACACCTCAGAATCAACTGTAGATAAACAACATACCTTATTATATCGATTATTTGACTTAAGCCCATTTACAAGTCGTCCACCAACTAACCAGCCAAGTCTAGATTCCCATAACACAGGTTTATCATAACCTTGCCTGTAACTTCTTGAACCTAACAAATCCCAGAAAATATCAGACCCTATGCATAGGTCCACCTCCTCAGGTTTATAAAATTGGGGATCTGCTAGTACAACATCATTTGGAATCTTCAGACTAGAAACATCTATCTCACGACAAGGAACATTATCTGTAATAGCAGGCAAAACATAACAGATCAAATCTGTTGAAAAGCTCTCATTCAGAGACTTGATGGATGCTCGGCATAACTTGGATGACAGCGAACTAGAATTATTTATGCCAAATATAGGTTCATTTACACTTAAATAGGGCAAATTAAGTAAACTACACAGTTTCTCTGTCATATAACAGGTTGTACTCCCAGGATCAAGCAATGCACGTACCACATGATCACGACCCTGGCAATCATATATCTTCACGAGTGCCGTTGATAAAAATACATCATGTTTCCATTTATAGTCTTCCCTAAGGCTATCATCATGTGACGTCATTAGTCATAACGTTGGGTTCAACCCCGCTTCAACTTGGGACAGAGCGCTGGCAACCCTATCATCTGGCATATGTGAGTCATTCGAATTCTTCTGACTTACAGCTGTACAGACCAACGGGTGATGTTTTCCCCGCCGATTACACCTTTTACACCTAGGACCAAAGCACCTATTTGACATGTGTCCGGGCCGGAAACAACAGAAGCAGATTTTAAATTGTGGTAATATCTTCCAACGCTCCTGTTCACTCATAGCCAGAAACTGTTGACAATTCTGTAGAAAATGATCACCATGACATTTGGGACATGACTTTAATTGTGGATTTTTCTCCAACTTTGGTTCGACATTAGACACTAAACCTTTATGTCTTATAACAGAGGACTTGCTTTTATTAGGGCTGTGCTTCACCTGAGACACCTCAATAGTTTGGAGTAAATCTGCACGGTCACGAAGAAATTGCAACATTGAATCTAACTTGATGGGAATATCTTTGCTGAGCCTACCCTTAAATTCCTCCCACTCACGGAATGTTTTTGAATCTAGTTTTTTACTTAAAATATGAATAAGGAGGGTATCCCAATGTGAGGTTGGCTCACCTAGCGATTCTAGTGCCCTCATATTCTTATTGACCGCATCAATTATCCGCTTCAAGTTATCTGATGATTCACGACTAATCGACTCAATTTCTAATAGAGCGGTGACATGATTTTGTATGAGCAAGCGCTTATTATCAAATCGTTCGCATAGCAAGCTCCACGCAACAGGGTAATTCAACGCACTTAATTCAATTGCTTGTATAACAATGGCCGCAGTACCCTCTAGAGATGCCCTGAGATAATGGAATTTATTAATATCGCTTATATCATCATTCGAGTGTACAAGGCTAGAGAATGTGTCGCGAAATTCTAACCAATTGTTAAAAGACCCACTAAATTTTGGTAATGCAATGGTAGGCAACTTAACGACCTGACTACCACGTTTGGACGAGCTCTTCTCGCTACATAAACTTTCATTAGCCTTTTCAGTATTTTGAGCGATAAGATCTTGAGCTCGAGCAAGGATCTTAAAATAAGTAGACTCGAATTCACTTCTCTCAGGTAATGCCATACTTATGTCATCAACTAGACATTCTATCTTTAATTGCACCTCATCAAATTGTTGGTATAAATTGTCTAACTTACCGGTACGCAGCTGCAGTTCGGTTACCTGCACGGGGCTCAATGAATCTCCTATACTGTTAAGATAGTTACAGAACGCTGTCAAGCGCCCCTTGAAGCTTGCTCGGGTTTTAATAAGCTCTTTCTCTGATTTCTCACTTTTTTTAATGTTCTCTGGGAAGCAAGCCTGAAATTGATACAATGCAAAGTTTTAATTCTAATTAAGTTCACTGGTCACTTGAAGTCACTTAAAATCCGGTCGAATGGGCCATGTTGGAAATGCTCGCCAAATTATCTCTCTCTTCAGCATCTGCAGGTTCGTTGGTGAAAATTACTGAAAACTCTTTACCGACTGAAGTACTTTATATTTCAATACACAAATTATTTATATCTCGTTGCCTTTTACATTTTTTGGACCTTTGGAACTTAATTACTATTTAGTACAATTTGTTGAAAAACGTTGAAAAAAAACAATTTTGTTCGAGTCATCACCATAGTGTCACACCACAGATTAGGAACAACTAGAGTGTCACAGAGCCGGGATTTCACAGACAACAAAAAATAAGCACACAGAGTCCACTTCCGAACAAATGGCGTCCGGGTGCGGTCCGTGACGAAACAGGAATATAGTTTCACAGGCCGACAGGCCGGAACAATTGAATTATGCTCAGCTATTAAATTCAGCCCGTCTCGGAGCGAGTCAACTTTATGCCTTCACTAATCGCCGCCGGTTAGTGCAACCATTTATTCTGTGCCACTGTTTGACGGACACCGTTTAACTATCCCAAGTTCTAAGCGAGGCTATGTGTCAAGACTTTAGACAACACTTAAAGGTTGACCAGAATGTCATGAAAAATAGGGAAATTAAATTTTGTAGTGAGCAACACTAGGTTAACTCGGCTGCCCTAGTGATAAACAAAGTAATTACATTCAGAACACCTTACCTGGGATCGTTTCACGAAACGAAAAATCAAACAACTGCATTTTAAATACAAAAACAAAGTAATCAACATCCAATTACTTTGTTTTTGTGTTGTGCTTGTTGTTTACTTGGTTTTTAGAATAGAATAGAATAGAAAGTTTTTTATTCAAATAAACTTTTACAAGTACTTTTGAATCGTCAATTTGAATCTACCACAGGTTCGGAATGCAGTTCCAGCCGAGAAGAACCTGTAAGAAACTCGGCGGTTGCACTTTTTTAAAAATAACAATATAACAATTAACAAATTTGCATTTATATTCTGGGTTAGTGTGTGCAGTTACTTTGTTTGGGCAATTCAAATTTCAGTAAACGGTTCAAGTTATTTGAACTGTGTTAAAGAACTACTCGACATAAAACTTTTGTTATTGCAAAAAAGTCAATTTCACAAAAAATGTCAGTTACTTTGTTTATCGCTAGGGCAGCCGTAGTGTTGTTAACTTTGGAATTTTATTTCCGTATTTTTATGAGATTCTGGTCGATCTATACACATTCTTGATTTGTTTATACACAAACTTGTAACTTAAAGTAGTAGTGAACTACTTGGCTTGGCTTGGCTTCTTGAACATCTTAGCGGATCTGTAGCTGCCCAGTCATTTACTCGAGTATAGAACGCTGAGGCCACAATTTATTTTAAGGGCTTAACTTAGTCCTTCAGTAATAATTTGATCTATGAAACAATAGAATAAGGTTGTTGGGTCTTCACGCAAAGAAAAGTAAAGCTTCAATTCAAGCCTCAAAGGTCGACATTGCATCCACGAATTCGAATAAAAAAAAATTAAAAACGTCACTTAAAGACGTAGCAAGCCCTATGCTCGTCAAATAAACTAATAGATCTTAACAATGTTCTACGTAGGTAATATATCCGATACATTGAATGAAATTGAAAATTTTAGAGAAAAACGTCGTTGATTGTTGCTCGAAAAATGTTCCATGTGGTTAATATTGGCGTTTGATTCAGCACTCTTTGTGGATTATTACGGAACGCCGCGCCGTTAGCCTCGGGCAGACATCGACACTCGCGAGCTAATGCCGCAGCACAAAAAAACCTACAAAGTCAAAAAGTCACAAAGCCAAAAGCGCTGTATTTTCTGACGCAAGTCATTCTTTATTACCATCACATCCATTTTGGTCATAATTTTTAAGGATTTTTATTGTTTACTACTATTACATAATACTAAACTATTGAAATATCACACTAATCACACTAATATTATAAAAGCGAAAGTTTGTGTGTGTGTGTGTGTATGTGCGTGTGTGTGTATGTTTGTTCCTCTTCTCCGCTGCAACTACTGAACCGATTTGGTTGAAATTTTGAATGGAGATAGATTATGCCCTGAATTAACACATAGGCACACACACCACATTAACACATTATTTTTATCCCGGAAAAGTATTCCTGTAGGACTAAAATAGATATAAACTTCCAAAAACGCCATAGAGGGCGCTGACTGTTCTTAGGTAAATCACGCTCACATAACACATTATTGCAATAGTTTGCTGTGTTGCACACATAGGCTATTTTTTATCATGGAAAAATGCACAGTTCCTACGGGATTTTAAAACCCCGAAATCTATAGCTACAGCTATAGGTAGAACTATCTATAGCTAGAGCTATAGTAGAATAGCTATAGGTATAGCGAACTTCCTTGATAGTAGGTATAAAGGTTGGAAAAGGGAGCGAGAACGGGAACCGGAAATTGCACGATTCCCTCGGGATTTGTGCAAAACCGAAATTCACGCGGGCGAAGCCGCGGGCAGATGCTAGTGTTAGAATAAAATACAGTCCCAAAAAAGATTTTTAATAAAGCATCATGTAAGCACGTGGTATCATTAAGTTTATATGGTTACAAAAATGATAACATAGTGTCTGTTTAATATACTAGCAAAGAGATTGATATTGGTGTTGATTCAGCCCCCTTTGTGCATTACGAGGTGCCACTAGCCTCGAGCAGATATCGACAACTAAAGTCGCAGCACAAAAACTTCGTATAGCTTCATAAAGCCGAAAGCGCTTTGTATTCTGACGCTAGTCACTCTTTATTACTAGAAAGTCCAATTTCATGAATTTTATGCCATTTTTTGCTTAGTACTACTACTACTATTTCGGCCACATTGATAGCATTTAAGAAATCCTGATAACGTAAGCAGCGCGCCGGATGCTGCTGACAACAACGCATTTTCAGTACTGAAATATGCGACTCTTACGCTTTATGTGGATCTTAAATGTCGTTTTTCGTCTTTCAAAATAGCATGTTAGACTAAAATATCACCCCAAAAACTTTTGTAACAAAGCATTTAAATTTCAAAGTGTTCCCGAATTTATTTGCACACTCCCTGATATAAGCTAAAAATTCTTCACCATCTCGTTTGAACTTAGTTAAGAAAACCCAAAGTGAATACAGAGCAGTAAGTGTCGAGACACTGCATCCACCCCCAATTTTGGCAAGTTTATGCATACAAGATGAGCTGATATTAGTTCCCAACTCTCTCCTCGCATTGGCTTTGTACTGTCGTTACAATATCTCTGATGTGTTGATGTATCGAGAAACTTTAATGTAAATGTAAATCATAATTTAAACATTACATCAGAGTCAGCTGAGGCGAGATATTAACAAAGTTTGAACTATCGCACGCCATGTATGCATTAGCGTCAACTTTGAAACATATTTCGTACAAGCGGACACCCGCGTCTTTGTCTGTTTATCTGTTTGTCTGTATTTTTGTGCGCGCATCACGTAAAAACTACTGAATGGATTGAAATCAAACTCGGCATGATTTAAGTTCATACTATGGAGTAACATATAGGATACTTTTTATCCCGAAATTCAGCACAGTTCCTTTGGGAGAGGGGATGAAAGTCAAAATGTGTACTTAGCTGTAATTCATTAACGGGTAGTCCGATTTCATTCATTTTTTTTTGTTAGAAAGGAAATACTTTAAGGATTACTGGCTAATCTCTGAAAAGCTGGACCGATTTTGATGGGACCTTCACTGGCGGATGTTTATATTTTGATCTACCTAAATATCCGCCAGTGAACTTTTAACAGTTTTTAGCAAGGTATGAGCTCAAAGGAGCTTATGGTCTGGGATCCCGTCTTAGAAATTTATACCCTCATCTGTTATTTAATTCTGATAGAGATTATATGCTAGATAATTCATAGATTGATACATTGCACTTTGGTTGCCTGGCTAAATTTGGTGCCTATGATGTTAAACACAAAAAAATTTAATCAATTTTTTTCGATCTGCTTCCCTCATCTGTTATTTAAACGAATTATATGTCAAATGAAAGATTATTTTATTCCCAATCGAACCGTATTTGGTTGCCTGGTCAAAAGTGGTGCTAAATCATGGTTGTCTGGATTTTAAGATATAAAATTTTCGGTGCGAGTGTTGAAAGTGACTGAAAAGTGTTGCGCGCGCAATTTCATTTGACAGACAAAGATGCAGTGAGGCAGGCGTGCACTCGGCAGGTGCTTAGTCTATACATAGATTAAAACCATAGACTTTCTGTGCCTGTCCATTAAAGATATTTGCAAAAAAATATAAGTGAGAGACGTAAGGGATAAGTAATAAAACGTAAAACGTACACATTTTAACTTTCATCCCCTCTCCCAAGGGAACTGTGCTGAATTTCGGGATAAAAAGTATCCTATATGCTATTATGTAGTATGAACTTAAATCATGCCAAGTTTAATTTCAATCCATTCAGTAGTGTTTGCGTAATACATGCACAAACATACAGACAAACAGACAAAATTTTCAAAAACAGCTTTTTTACATTTTATTACTTATACCTTACGTCTCTCACTTATTTTTTTTTTGCAAATATCTTTAATGGCCAGGCACAGCAAGTCTATGGTTTTAATCTATGTATAGACTAAGCACCTGCCAAGTGCACGCCTGCCTCACTGCATCTTTGTCTGTCAAATGGAATTGCGCGCGCAACACTTTTCTGTCACTTTCAACACTCGCACAGAAAATTTTATATCTTAAAATCCAGATAACCATGATTTAGCACCACTTTTGACCAGGCAACCAAATACAGTTCGATTGGGAATAAAATAATCTTTCATTTGACATATAATTCGTTTAAATAACAGATGAGGGAAGCAGATCGAAAAAAATTGATTAAATTTTTTTGTGTTTAACATCATAGGCACCAAATTTAGCCAGGCAACCAAAGTGCAATGTATCAATCTATGAATTATCTAGCATATAATCTCTATCAGAATTAAATAACAGATGAGGGTATAAATTTCTAAGACGGGATCTCCAACTATTAGGAAAAACAAAATGGATTTGATTCTCACGGGATTCTCACGGGATTTTTAAAAATCAATATCCACGCGAACGAAGTCGCGTGGTGTGTCCGCTTGTTCAAAAATAAGGTTTTCAGTGTAGAATTTTATCCAGCATACATTTGATGACAATTTCATACACATAACTATTCGACAAGGTAACATCGAAAAGCTCTAACATTATTTGAATACGTTTTTTACTTTCAAGAATTCAAGATCTTCAAACCTCGAATCCATTTTTACAAACTTATTGAATTTATATTACTTTATGATGTTAGCTATCCATGTTCTAGAAAATTCTTAAACTAAGTAGGTAATTTTTCAGATACGAGTGTGAATCTTCAGGGAAATCCAACAATTAAATTGACGTCAAGGTAAATATTATTATTTTGCAGTTCGCATTACTCGGATAGGTTTTAGAATCACGTAGCTCTGCCAGTGATTTCAATTTCACGCGGAGGGTGTTAGAATTCTATTCGGAGACATATCCAAGTGGATATGATATAAATCACATTACTTTTATTAGCTTTTGCGAGTTCCAAAAGAAAAATGATATACGGCACTGTACGATTCTCGTTCATAAAATATGTAGGTTCCATTTTTTTTTGTATGAAATGTGAAAATCATAGATTAATTAATATTGTTTAATAGGTGATAGGATGGCAAAAATTAAACACACTGATCAATTAATTATTAGATTTATATATCAGAGGCCCTTTATTTTAACGTCTTCTTGAGCAAGAAAAAATTATGTGCGTGACACGTTGCTGAACCTAAATGACTTCTTTTTTAGGGTTCCGTACCCAAAGGGCAAAACAAAACCCAGTGTAACATTAGTGTCACTCTTCAGTCTATATAGTCCGTCCATATGCCATAAAGTTACATAACTAACTGTTTGGATAGGATTAGTGTAAGTTAAATTATTTTTCAGGGGGAATCGTAGGTATACATGAAAAATGAGCCAAAAAATCCTTTTTTTTCTTATCTTGTTTGAGTGTCATTATCTATCTCTGTGTCAAAATTTTTTATATGAAATATGGTTTTTTCTAGGTTTTTTCAACCCGTGAAATTTGAAGTAGCTCAAATGAATAGATATAATAAGTATGTACTACTTATTAAATACATTTGTACAGTAACTTGCAATTACTTTGCGGCGCGTAACGATAAATAATAATGATTATTATGATTTAATTTGAAAGCATGCTCGTTTGAAAAGAGCACGGCAGAGAATTAATTCCATGACATCGGTTATGAATCCGGTTTCGCATTTCGTATTCTAGAGACCATTTATTTCAATTACAGTTAGAGCTTTTTAGAGTAAATGGATAGTAGCTACGATACTTGTAGATACCAATGCATCCAAACTGTAATTTTTTTTAAAGCACATTTATGAAATGCGTGTAGGAATAATTTTTTTCAAAGAAAAATGAACCGACTTCAAACGAATCGAACTAAAAAGTTTAAAATAATTTTTTATTCATTTAGATTGACGATTAAACTACCTAACTCAAATGACATATAATTTTTTGAAGTCGGCGCCAAATGACTTAAAGTTCACTTCAAGTCGAAAATGTGCCCCCCGGGTCCCAGACTCATCCTCCGCGACTAGGTTCACCGCGCTCGCATTCAAAAGTGGATATTCTGATTTTACTGACACGAATTGAATGTGGTTTGGCGCCGACTTCAAAAAATTATATGTCATTTGAGTTAGGTAGTTTAATCGTCAATCTAAATGAATAAAAAATTATTTTAAACTTTTTAGTTCGATTCGTTTGAAGTCGGTTCATTTTTCTTTGAAAAAAATTATTTTATGCTTTTTAGTGATTTGTTTTCTTTATATTAAGTAATAATAATAATAATAATATAAATGAGAACTATGTAAAATAGATTATGACCTATATATTATAAATTATTAATAAATATCCTGTGACATATACATTTTATGTGTCATACTATAGGTGAGTGGTTTTATTATGTTCTAACCTAACCTAATCTAACTTCTGATCTATACAAGATTAGTTTGTATGCGTAAAACTCTTGTATAATTTGGATAGACCGTAATTTACAATCTATACGCGACTAGTTTCACACCCTTGCGGTTCGGCTTTGTATAGAATGGAAATACACGTAACCATGCACAAACTCCAAGGAATCACTCTATATGCAACTGTACTGACTTCGGCCCAAAACTTTTTGCAAAAGGTCAATGTTGCGTAGGCGTAGCAGAGTGAAGTCTTTGGACAGAATAGCTATATTAGACTTCAGCAATAGGTCTGGCAATCTCAGAGAACATATTAGTGACATATGTGTACATTTATGCTTATAACTTCGTACGTAAGAATGATAACTCGATGTGTTATTTACTAAAACCTTCTTGAAAGTATGTAGATAACGATAGTGAAACAATCATCAAAATCGGTTCATTAGTTGCGGAGATAATCGCGAACATACTTACATACATACATACATACATACATACATACATACATACATACACACGGGTCGAATACAGAACCTCCTTTTTTTGAAGTCGGTTAAAAACCCGTGTATGTGAATCGTTTTTGAAGTGATTTGAGTTGTGTTAGGTATATATTTTATTTATACCTATTATAAATGTGAAAGTAATTCTTTCTGTCGGTCTGTCTATTACCTTTTTACTTTTCATTGTTGAAACGTTTAGAACGTGTGTGAACGTTCACATAATATTTTTAAAAACCTAAGTAAATCCACGCGGTTAAAGTCACAGTAATCAGGCAGTGCAATAATAAAGATTAAACGGGCAGCGATGTTTTTGTTCGCGTTCGTATCTTATAAGCTACGTTTGATACGCTCCAACAGCTCGGTAAAATATATCCTTAGGTATGCAAAGGTTCTTAGATTAAACTTTACCTTTTACCCTGCTACCAAGTAAATTCACACCTTTTAGAGTTCGGCCGATGTATAAACTGCGAACAAATCGATTAAGCGCCACTCGGGGGCGAAAGTTATTAGTTTTACCAGTTCTGTTTTCTTCGACTGCAATTTACAAGCTGGATACTTACCAAAGTATCGAGTTTGTTCGTAATTTACTGCCTCACCTCACGAAATAGGTGTTGGCGCAAAGTGTGATTTCAATATCAGTTGGATAAATTAAAAAAATCAGCCAAGTGCGAGTCGGGCCTCGCTCTTTCAGGGTTCCGTACATAATTATGAACAATATAATATTTTGGGTCTAAGAAATATTTAATTTCCGAGCTAGACATCGCAACAAACCGTGAAAGAAAAACCCAAAAAAATGTTCGTTTATTTTGGTCACAGCTTATAAACTATTTAATAAATCGTTGTTTTCAGTATTTGTTGTTTAAATAGAGCATATAGTACATAATATACTGAAATATCATATTCCCAACTAGTTTTGTTTTTGAGATAGCCCCCGTCACAAAAATGGTCTAAAACTGACAACTTTGATGGCCTCCCATTCCCTTATTTTTTGAGATAAAAATTAAAAAAATATGTATTTGTACTCTACTTAATGAGCTCTAAACAATGATACCCCACAAGCTAGGGTAAAGAAAAAAAATTTTTTTTTTTTCCGGCTCCTTTTTCATGTATGGGAGGCGGGAGCCCCCCTGAAAAATAATTTAATTCAATTTCTAATTCAATATTTGATTTTGGGTTAACGTTTTACACTAAATACCAAAATTTCAGGTTTGTAACTCATTTCGTCTGCGAGCTAGAGACCTGTGACCGGCGGACAGACGGACAGACAGCCGAGTGACATTAATAGGGCTCCGTTTTTTACCCTTCGGGTACGGAACCCTAAAAATATATGTATATTTTTTGTGAAGTGTTTTGTTAATCTTCTAGGAGTAATGAGATGCTAAATTCGATATTATTTATTTATGACTCAATTTTATTATTTGCTTTGCTTATTTTGTTACAGTCATGTTCGCCATTTTAATTTGTCATGACGTTATTTATTCTATGACACACCGACATCTATAACATCTATCGTACGTATCTAAAATAATTAAATAGTCGAATAAGGTATCATGTTTACCAAAAAATCACTTGGTAGCATAGAAATATCTATTATCATAATATTATCATACATTCTTGAAATATATTATTATAATTAGGCCATAGCCATAATTATCAGAGTAAAAATAAAGTCACATAAAGATTTCATGAAAGCTGACATTTTGATATTAAACAATCTCATCACAATGTTTTATTCGAAGTAATATTTATAATGTACTCGCAGCTACCGTATAAAAGGATCGCCATTAGCATACTTTTCACTTTGAGTCATTGAAAGCTCCTCACAAAGTGGGCAAGGTACAAATCTCAGTTAAGTAAGTAGTAAATCACTAACATAATCACGAGATTTAAAAGCTTTTCAGAACCTGTTTTTTTATTTTAAAATTTTATGTATTTACTTTTTTAGATAAAAAATTAATTAGAGAGAATACCTACATAAATCATTGCAGTTTTTTAACCATGATTTAGAGTGCGACGCGGCGCAGGTGTTTAAAAGTTAATCTCAGGCAGTCTTCTGACAATCAGGTATATAGATGGGATACTACCTTAAACGAGGTAGGTGCATGTGGTTGTATATTACACTGCTGCCTACACGAGCGAAGGGATCGGATTGAAGTGTTTGCTCGGCACCCATTACGTCCGACGGGATAATGGTGCCACTTCGATTGACACGACGGAGATGAGATTGACTACGCACCAGATTAATGGAATATTGAGAACTACCTATGTTAATTAATGAAATATTGAGAACTATATTAATTAAATGCAATATTGGGCATGTCTGTGCGTAATCTTGTTATGGTAGATGGAAGACGATAAGCAACAGAACTAAAAATACAAGGAAAAGAGAATGGTTGGCAATATTTGGCTTTTATCCGCAATTTAATTATTTGCTGAAAAAGCAACAAAAACAAATCAACCGCAATCCTTGGTTGACTAAAAAACTAAATAGGTAGGTATATTAGGGTAAAACCCGGATAGACGCCCCACTTTTTGAAATGGCCTCATAACTTTTAAAATATTAATTTATCACAAATACTATTTATGAATATAGCTAGTTTAATCTTTTGGGTCCCATTATGACTTGTTTTTGTTGTCCTAACGATTACAGATTTTGCAGAATTCAACTTTTCGCAGACCCTTTTTTTTGAGGATAGATGCCTACCTGTGTGGATAGATGCCCCACTATGAAAATACTAAAAAGGATAGATGCCCTATGAAAAAAATAAGCAAAATACATAGTTTCATAAGGTTTTATTATCTAAATATATAAAAGGAAAAGGTGACTGACTGACTGACTGCCTGACTGATCTATCAACGCACAGCTCAAACCACTGGACAGATCGGGCTGAAAGAGATAGATGCCCCGAAGTATATTAAAACTATCAGGAATTTATTGAAAAAAGAAACAAAAATATAAAAGAAAATTAAAAATATTAAAAAAATACTTGATATATCTATAGGTATATTAGAGGATAGATGCCTCTAAGGGCACCTATACCTCGAAAAATCGAGGCAACTATCCTTTTTGATATGGATAGATGCCCTTTTATTTATTAAATAAACTAAAAACTAAAGAGCGATTATTTACACTTAGGTGTACACTTATTGAACCAGTGTATTGACATAATAAAAAATATAACAAAATCTTCTACTACTTCAAAAGTTATACAACGGCAAATACTCGCCTCTAAAACTTTGAAGGATTTGCCGCGTTCGCTGCGGAGATAATCACACGCACAAGCGAAACAAATTGTTTTAATACAAATGTATGTAGGGGCCTGAGGTTTGGGGGGCCTGCGCTTCTTATTTAAACTATCAATTTTTTGTCGCGAGTTTGGGAAGTCAGGTTTTTTGACACTGAGGCATCTATCCAACTGCGGCATCTATCCGGGTTTTACCCTATATCAGCAAATGGGTCTGAAAAATTAATATACAAGGCGCAAAAAAAAACTGGTCAGCGAGATTACACAATTTATAGCCAAGACAATAAAGTATGCAAGATTTATATAGTGATTATTTTGTTAGGTATAAATAATAAATTGTGGCATGTGGAAGTCCCTTCAAGAGACCTATGTCCAGCAGTGGACGTCGATTGGTTGATAACGACGACGAAGACGAAATAATAAATAAATTATTTTTATTATAAATTTCTTCCCATATTGATGAAACGTGGAAAGCTTGAAGTTAAAAGTATTATGGAAAGTCACCTACTTAGTACTAGTATTCAGCAGTTCTCAGTCTTTATAATGTTTCAAAAACAACTCCACCGGGAATCAAGCAGTCGGTACGCTATGAAAAATATTATTTTTCACCTCCCTCATACTGGGTTCGGTTATAGAGTCACGTAGGAGCCGGTGATTTCAATTTCACATAGAGCCTTTGAAAACTTCTCTCAGGAAATCTTTAAAGATAAAAGTTCTAGTAGTGTCTATTTATTTGTGGATGCGGAAAGAAAATATCATCATATTTTTCGTATTTTATCTAGGTAGGTACATCGTTATGTACCCTACCGACGTAATGGTTTTTTGAATCAAAGCAAATGTCAGTATTCTCTCTGACTAGAAACACACCACAAATACTTGGCGCTCTATACTATGGCAAAGTTATGGTTTGTACTGTTGTTTGTCAGAGAAAATACTACTATTAGATTTGACACAACACAAGCCTGGCCCTACATTTTGAAAAGGCAAAACCCGATGGTAGACCAAGAAACTGCAGGTGTCCTTACTCGTAACTTTATTGCTTGAAGGACCCTGTGAAAGGATATCTATGTCTTTTTTAATTCAACTACAAGTTAGCCCTTGACTGCAATCTCACCTGATGGTAAGTGATGATGCAGTCTAAGATGGAAGCGGGCTAACTTGGATACCCCTGGTCGGTTTCTACACGCCATCGTACGGGAACGCTAAATCGTTTGTCGGCACGGCTGTACCGGTACCAGCCACGGCTGAAGACTCCCACCAATTGAACCCGGAATATCCCACTTAAATAAAAGACCACAGCGCTCACAACTGCGCCGGGAGGTCGTCTACTACAGTTACATGACCGATGATTAATTTTGGACAACAAAAGTCCGTGTGTGCTAGTAACTTAAGACTTATTTTACGTTACTTTAAATAAGTAACTAACTGATGCTCGCAAGTTAGTTCCCGGGGGAATGTTTTTCCGGGATGAAAAGTATCCATAACACGTCTCCAGAATGAAAGCTACTCACCTAATAATGCCGGAACTCCACCACACTCACTCTACTTTCAATTTAGGCGATCCTCGTGTGACCGCGAAGAAACTTTCAACAGGATTCTCCGCAAACATACCGTATTGGTGGTAAATTGTTCTGTTCAAAAGGTCGACGGACAAAATATATTGTGAACAGTCATAGTCAACGAGTTTTGTTTTACCAGCGAAAATGGCTTATAAGAAGTAGATAAAGAGTCCATGACTAGTAATCCACGGACAAAACTTGCTAGCGATATTTCAAGCGCACTTCCCGTAATGGGATTTAGTTGTTTTGAAGTGTAATACTGATTTGATATTATAAAAACTTTATAAGAACTGTAAATAACCAGAAAAACGATATCGAAAAACATTTCGGAAATGTTTGTTTTCAATTGGACGTCACTTTGTATACTCCTGCATTATGCTTTGTCATCATCATGAGCTAGACATCCACTGTTGGATCTAACTCTTCATTGAGTATTTCTTAATTTGCGCCATCCACCCTGGTCGATTCTGAATTATTATAAGATCAGGATAAGCCCCCTTCAGGGACACGGAAAACCTGTAGAACAAAGTTTTAATATATCTATCGATACCTAAGTATTTTTTATCTGCCTTTAAAGATATTCCAGTGGTGTAGAGGATTGAGAATTTTACGAAACTCGCTGTGGCAAGAAAATACTTATTGGTGACACGGTATCTGGCACACAAGTTTTATATTGCTGTTCTGTCTTGTGTTCTGAATCTTTATGTGACGGTGCATTTTTATTGGTCTTTTGAATTTTATTGATATTAGTACTCTACTGCACTGGCTCACATATCACATAAAAACAGGATATGCTGGAATTAATTTAATAAA
Source organism: Melanargia galathea (assembly GCA_920104075.1). Taxonomy (NCBI): domain Eukaryota; kingdom Metazoa; phylum Arthropoda; class Insecta; order Lepidoptera; family Nymphalidae; genus Melanargia; species Melanargia galathea. The sequence goes on from OV049876.1 coordinate 8,724,184, forward strand.
TCGTTCCATCTTGTTTTGTAACCATATTCGCGAAAATAAAACTCATCTTGTCCTATCTCATTGTTAAACAATGTATTCAGTGTATTGATTTATACATGAAACTTTTGCAGTTTAAAAATATCTCATATTTTAATTAAAGTCTCAAATTGTACAAAGGCGAATCGAGAGAAAAACTAGTTTGTAAAGAAAGGAGTCGAAATACATAATTATACACAAACGTATTTATAGAAGAAATATTATTAAAAGGATTTACCTACTTATTTAAATAAATGTACTCGTACAAGTACTCAACCGAGAATTAGGTAAGTAGATAAGTATTTTTCTCATAGAATATTCACAAAACTTTTTAAAAATTCAAAGCGAAAAATTTGCTAATAGTGTTGCTTTTAAATACAGTGCTCACCTACTTTATAATATTACTTAGCTAAAACTCTACTAAATAGGTGTAAAACGATGAAATAAGAAAGGAGAGAAAAGTTATGCTACTGTTTTGTTTCTTTATAATTATTCATATTTAATTCCTTTTTCATTACATCTGGTAAAATATTCATGATTTTTATAAAGAGTATTCTTTGTATATGTACCTACGGTGAGTGGTGGAAAATGGTGTATCTGTGTCGCGCGGTAATATTGTTACTTGAATTTTATTTATTTCTCAAAAAGATCAACCGCCGACTTTTTTTGTTGGTTCTTCTCGGTTTTTTATTTAAAAAAAATTCTATTTTGTCCTGTTCCGTATTCTTTTATGTGTTCTGTTCTACGTTATGTTCAGCGTTCCGATATGTGTTCTGTACTGTGTTGTGTTTGTGACAAATATTTTCTATTTCTAAAATACGGTCTACAGAATAGCGACCCGAATCGCACTCAGTAGACCAAAATACATCATTGTGATAATTTTATGATATTATTTTATTTTATACAGACGATGTGATAATTTTACTATCGATACATTCTCATGCGATAGCAAAAAGATAAACGCCTTTGAAGTTTGGACTTTAAAAAACTTTAAAAAATACCACTACTCTAGCGGCACGCTATGATGGCCGGTTTGACGTTTGTCCGCTCATGAAGTTCCGTATTAATTGATAACGACTTTGAAGGAAATAATTGTATTACTTTATTGACGATAGTGATGTGCAGAGATTCATAAATTTTATCGAATGTAGTTTTAGGTTTAGGACTCAAAATTTATTTATTAAATTGATTTCTTAAATGTATACAAGTGTAGAAAAATCAGTTTGCACCATTTAAGGGGTGAATGTACTTGTGAATATGAACAATTTTCACTATGTGGACAAACCTCTGAAATCGCAAAAAAATATCAATAAATTTTTAAAAATGGAATCTAATACGATCGTCACATAGGATCGCTGGCTAGCACAACTACTACCTCCGGCAAACTCGCGTCAATGCTCAATGCAAAACAAAGCAGTTTCGAATTGACGTTGCTTCGAAAAGTATAAACTGTCAGTGCAATGCGATTGTGATATAGTTTTGACCTGGCTTTGGATTTCAAATATTGATACTGCATTACTGTTGACCCTTGCTCGTTAATTTGGACTCTGTTCAAGCCCTTTGTTGTGGATTTCGTCGATATGACCGAACGTACGCAGAGAACTGTTCTAAATAGTCAGACACGTGAGTTCGTAATACGCCTTCGTAACTATTTCGATCGTGAAGCTCAAAATGGAGGGCCAATTTTACCTATAACGTCAGTGGTTGAACGCGTAGCTGATGCGCTTAATATTGGACAACGAACTGTTAGACGGATAACTAAAAAAAAATATGGCGAGACTGGCACAGAAGAAAATAAACTTCACACACCAAAAAAGAGAAAACGAGCAAAACCAGTCGTAGGCATCGATAGCTTTGATGCCTACGACTGAAGACAAGAAAAAAGTTGGTGCATTCACTGAAGGAAGCTGGATTATTCTTCGGTGGGGAAAGTTCTTTAACGAAGATTTTGAAGACCATTGGATTTCGATACAAAAAATGTAACAAACGCAAAATATTGATGGAAAGATTTGATATAGCGATGGCAAGGTATACTTTTTTACGGCAAGTGAAAGAAATCAAAAATTGGCAAAATGTTGTGTTCTTGGATGAAACATGGCTTAATGCTAACCATACTGTAGGCCGTTCTTGGAACGATGACACAGCAGCATCTACTTCCAAAGTTCCTGTAGGAAAAGGATCGCGACTTATAATTTGTCACGCCGGAACCATCAACGGGTTTGTCGAAGGTTCTCTCATGGCTTTTGCGTCAAAAACCACTGGAGACTATCATGAAGACATGAATGGAGAAAAGTTTACTGAATGGTTTACTTCAATGTTGTGTAGCCTCCCTGAACCATCTATTATAATTATGGACAACGCCCCATACCACTCGATGCAAATTGACAAGCCACCTGCCCAATCCCAAAAGAAAGCTGATATCGTCGCATGGCTTCGTAAAAATGGCGTAGATGCAAACATGAATATGTTAAAAGCGGAATTAGTACGTCTTTTAAAAGAAAACAAACCAACCAAGATCCGATACGTCATTGACGAAATAGCATTAGAACATGGGCACAGAGTTATACGGTTACCGCCTTACCATTGTGAGTATAATGCGATTGAGTTGGTGTGGGCTCAAATTAAGGGATATGCTGCAAGACACAATACAGAACCCCCATTTACCACAAAAAAAATGCTAAAATTATTAGAAGAAGCTTGTGAACATGTGACTAAAGGAGACTGGGAAAAGGTTGTGAATAGAACTGTTAAATTAATAAGGGAAGATTATGAAAGAGATGTGAAAATAGATAATATTATAGAAAACGAACATATAATTATTAATGTATGTGATGATAGCAGTGACGACAGTGAAAATAGTAGTATGGACGAATCTGATTAATTATGGCCTTTTGTGGCACCTTTTTTGGTATCTTTTGTATTCATATGTTTCTTGTGTGCATATAAAGTATGTATATTCATTTTCGTTCAAATATTCAGTTCGTTCAAATAAATTAAATAAACATATACATTTTTGTTTTATTAAACCTATTTAATCAGGTACAAAAACAAAACTTAATTGTTTTTTGTTCGAGAATAAATTGACATTCCACATCACTATTGTAATGTGTCAAACCGGCCATCATAGCGTGCCGCTAGTTTAATTGGTAGTTATTTTAAGCCCATTATTGGCGTAAATGGGCACTCAAACCTATCTGTAGCGAGTTGTATTTGGCAGGACAAAGATAACAAAATCATTGAGTTTAAAGCAACAAAATTGATTTCATTATTTCGTCTGGCCGCGTTAATTAATAGAATAGATTTTTTCGCGTCTCTTCCCGAGAGAAAATTAGAGGAAAGAAGGTACAATTGAAAAAATCGTGAGCACTCCAACAAAGGATTTCGAATACTTTTAATTACAAATTAGGAGCTCAGCACTTTTTGAGATAGGTAATCAAATTTCTAGTACCCATTATTATGCAAATCTTCATTAATGAACGACGGCTTTTAAGAGTCTACTGAAATACTGGGATTTATTTAGACTCAAACTTATTTAAATTATATCTTGGGCTATAAATTAAACATAATTTAAATTTTAACATATTACATGCCGTATAAATTTGAGTAATATGTCTATAAATTCCTTCAATAAAGATTACATTTATCTACTTTAAATCGAATTTAAGTAAAATAAATATGTATAACAGAAAAAATAATTATAAATTGAATTAAATTAACGGTAAAAAGTAGGTAGATATTAAACATAGATAGCTTTAAGGGACCAAGTAAATGACTTTTCAAAATTTCGAAAGGAGAAATAATAATAATAATTGAAAGTCAAGTTCCTTCGGTCGCAAGTCAACCAGAAAAAGCCTTCAAACGGTTCCGCCACTCGAAAGGGAAATTGGGGTGACATTAATGTTTATATATTTTCTTTGGAACACCATAATTGAGGAGAAGTGAACCCGACTCTTTTTTATTAAATGTCCGAAGAAGGATTCATATTTTTTGTGATTCCAATATAATTAAGATTTTTATGAAATTAAAAAGGATTCAATTTGGATTCATCATTTACAAAAAAATATATATATAAAAATAATGACTGGCATGCTACAATTTTTTAATAAAAAATATTTTAGAATGTTTTCAACATAGATATATCGAGCTTGACTAGCGCAAAAAGCAGATAATATTATAACTCATGCAGTACCTACCTATATCTAAAAAACTTGAAAATCATAATTTTTCGTTTACCAATAATACTAAAGTACTTCCAGTACGTGTATATGCAATAATTAAGTAGTGTAACGCCACACCGCCTCAGCCAATCACAGCGCGCCAATCTGAGCCAGCCAATGACAGCAGCCTAGCCAGCCAATAACTATAGCCAAGCCAGCCAATAACCGTAGCCAAGCCACCACTCCTTTACCGGAAGCCTCCGGTTGGGGGTAAAGCCATAAAATGCCTTGCCATGCCATAATGTGCGCTTTTTCGCTACTGGCAGCTCCATAAGGAGGAACTCTGCCCGTTTGTGTTACTAAGTGAAAGTGCAACATTGTGTATATATATTTTGTGCTAATAAACAAGTGCGATATAGTTTCTTTAAAGCTTTTATTTATGCCCACTGTTTCATCTCAGAAGTGGGATAGATAAAAATAGCTATGAAGCGTAATCGCGCCGATTCGGAAAGAATAAGCCGACTCGTCCGTCCGTAAGACTGGATCAAATCACCACGTGAGGATGCATCCGAAACAAGCAACTGTGAAGACGGAGTCACTCCTCCGGCCCGGAAAATCCTTAGAAGACTTTTGGTCCGAGGCGCAAATGTGTGAGGCAGTGCGTGAGTTAAAACGAAGAGATACCCTCCGTTACTAAAAGAAACTACCCGCAGAATCGATGAAATACTACCAGGACAATGTAGCCATATGCTTCCGATCAGGACCGATTAGGTCGTCACAGACGATGAGTGCCTATTGCCTGGACCATCCATCATCAAAGTCCATGTGCCGGATAACAACGAAGTCTACGCCACAACATTATGAGCTGCAAGGTGTATCATACGTAAATCCTGCCACCGTGCTGCGAGGTGCCGTCGGGTACATAAAGATCATCAATAATGTTCACAAAACATCGTTTGAGAACAAGACAGAGTACTCACTGCAGCTGACAGCTGCATCACTTCATTGCCATCGAAGGTTCAGGTTAGTCCATAAAATTATATTTTGCCATTGACTCTCGTAGCCAAAGCCTTTATAAAGTCGTTATAAGCCGTTCTAATGCCATTCTAAAGCCGTTCTAAAAGCCGTTTTAAAGCCGTTCTAAAGCCAGAATAAAGCCGTTATAAAGCCGTTGTAAGCCGTCATAAAGCCGTAAATACTAGCCAAAGCCAATCGAGCTATCGTGTAGCGTCTCTGCTGCACACAAGCCTAGCCAAGCCAATGTTAGCACAATTGGTGGAGTACGTAAACTTATGAGATCAAGTCGGGCCCATTGACTAAAACGATCACGATAGTTTAATTACTTTATTGACGAATGACAGTGCAAATAAAACTCAAGACATAAGATATAAGTATAGATTTATTTACACATAAAAATAAAATTGACAAATTAAGTCTAAGTATAATATACCGCCAACCTTTCCGTTTGTCTAGTGAGCAGGAGATAGTTAGGTCCAAAGTTTCCGAATTATTAGACGCAGGTAAGATAAATCCGTGAGTCCAAATCATGTATTGCTTTTAGTCATTCATTGTTAAGAAAAAGAATGAGCTGTAGACTATCAAGCGCTTAGCGCCATTACAGTTAAACATCCTTATAATATACCAAAAAGGCATACTTTGCCCAACATCGACGATCAGTTTTCGTAGTTAACCGCCAAGAATTATATCTCGAATCTCGATTTAAGTAGCACAAAGTTATCATCAGGTTAAAATCGATCCAGATTCCAGAATCGGATCCAGCCCGGAGCTAACGCACCGTCTGTTTCTATGCGACTCATAAAGAAGAATATTGGTAGATTCTATATGAAATTCCAATGACAGTTCTAAATGCAGCGGTAGTACTAAAACTTGTAACAAATATGAAGTGTTAGCATTTTTAGATGATATTTTGTTGTTGCCATCATTCGATGTACTGTCAGGCTTGGATCTTTTATAGTCCGATCTTTAATTCCGTTCTGGCGTTCTGGAGTTCTGGAGTTCTTTAATCCGTTCATTATGTCGTTCGACTTCCATTCCTTTTTCAATATTCAACGTACTTCTTCTCTTCTATTTCTGTTAGTTTTCTTCTATTGCTGTTAGTTTGCACTTTACATTAGCGACTTCTATTTTAGGGCGAACCAACTAATATGCTTAAGCCCCGTAAATCGTTAATGCGCCTGACCGCCATATTAGTGACGTCAGCACTAGACAGACGACGGTACCGTTGATAAAACTGCTGACAGAGTACGCGTATCGCGTTTTGAATAATTATTGTAAATTCACACATTTTGTTGTTATTGTCTATACATTCTTTAATACTGGCGCAAAGATAGACTAATTATACTAGACTAAATTAGACGAAAACACAAAAAAGGATAGTGATTCAGACTAAGTATAAACGACATGAAGTTTCACCGAATAGCATTCAACCAGGTGAGTCAAAGTTAGTAGCAGTGTCGCAATTTCCCAAACCTAAGTAGGTTCATCAATTTAATTGGTTATGTACTTAGGTACTTCCGTAAATTTACTAAACATTTCGCAATAATTGCACGCCTATTAATAATAGATTTAACTAAAAAATGCGGTATGGAACTGGGGTAGTGAAAAATCTAATAGTTTTGAACAATTAAAACGGTGCTTATGTAGTAAACCATTACTGACTTTAGACAACCCTTCAAGATTCACATACAAATCAGGTATCGCAGGCATTTTGTTACAAAAACTAGCTCATTGCGTAGGTACTTTACCCCATTTATGTGCCCCATTATGTAGGTACTTATTTCAGTAGGGTAAGAGTAATAGTTTTTATTTGCAAAAATGTGGTATACATTTTAAAACTATTGTCTCCCAACACACTTAACTAATAAATTAGTGTGCAAATGCAATAATTGAATTTAAGACTAAACAGAATTTAAATAGCATGCATGTCAACGTTACAAAGATATAAATAGGTATAAAATTAACTGCAATAAATAAGAATTTATGTCATTTATATTCTCTTAGATTAAAAACATTTCTCCATAAGCCAGTTCTTTAAGTATAGTAAGTAAGTAAGAGGCATGGCCTGTATTGATTCAGGTAACCTACTAAAATATAATTATAACCATATTAAAGACATTTTTTGAAGATATTAACATGACATTTGAGTTGGCACACAACGTTTATGAGGATATCTGTTCTAATTGTTTCGTTAAAAAGCTTAAAATAATGGGGGTATTTTTAGACTAAAATGCATATTTCTTTAATGTACATACATGGCAGTGGCAAAACCTTTAAATTGTTAAATAACGGTTAGTAACTTACAAAAGGGCCAATACCAAAAATATCCTCAATGCACTTGTTTTGAGCTCTGATGCTCTTTCAATATTGACTGAGTTTCCCCATGTTGGAAGTCCATACGAGAGGACTGACGCCACTTAAACATGGTAAGCTGTCAACGCTCCTTCCTTCGACACAGTTATACGTAGCCTCCTCAGGACTTTATACTTTATTTAACTTTTCACACACGACATCGATGTGTTGTTTCCAGCTACAACGCTTGTCGAAATATCATGACGCTTAAAAATTATGTCATTTCTGTCTCGTTAATTTTAGAACAGGAGTAAAATGGTATCATTTTGGTCTTTTCTAAATTTACCTTTAGGTTATCTCATCTTACTAAGCCATTTTATTATCCTAACTAAAGTTTCATTTATTACATCTTGGTAGTTAGCATCAGTCCCTTGTATGAGCATTTAAGCAGTGTTGTGTCATCAGCAAAGAGAACAACTGCTTGCTTGAGATTTGGTTTACATTATAGGTAAACATATAAAGGTTGTGACGGACTGTATGGCTGTTCGAGCCACCTTAACCAAACGTGACATTTGATATTATCCCGCCTGGTGGTGGCTGTCAATATCCAAGAGTTGATATAAGTGTAGAGTACAGACTCGGAGATAAGATGACACGTTAAGTAGAAACCCAGTCGATACTATGAATCGCCTTGAAGTGTCTGACTAGTTTTATACCGTCCTGTACCAGGATGATAGTTGAAGCGAATCATTGATCAGCTTAGGGAGGGACCGGTTGCCACCGAAATAACCAACAATTATGTATTCATGGATACTTTTTGAAAATTGTTATTGCCGAACTGTCAATTCCATGGAAATTAGACTTTAAAAATATTTAGCTTATTTGGATACCCTTGCAAACTTACACCTAAGTAACCATGGGAATGATTTTACCAGCAGTCTCCTAAATACCTTATTACAGTACGATTCCTATATCTGACAATGCCAACAGTTCCGATTAACAACTTGAAACTGAAGATTTTATTGATCAACTAGAAAGTTAACCAAGCTCTCCCATTGCGGGAGCAATTATTGTTCCAGGACGGCCGAATGTAACGCCACACCGCCTCAGCCAATCACAGCGCGCCAATCTGAGCCAGCCAATGACAGCAGCCTAGCCAGCCAATAACTATAGCCAAGCCAGCCAATAACCGTAGCCAAGCCACCACTCCTTTACCGGAAGCCTCCGGTTGGGGGTAAAGCCATAAAATGCCTTGCCATGCCATAATGTGCGCTTTTTCGCTACTGGCAGCTCCATAAGGAGGAACTCTGCCCGTTTGTGTTACTAAGTGAAAGTGCAACATTGTGTATATATATTTTGTGCTAATAAACAAGTGCGATATAGTTTCTTTAAAGCTTTTATTTATGCCCACTGTTTCATCTTAATATTATATTATGCATTAAAAAAGTATATCTAAGTAAAGTGTTTTGAAGTTTCATACGTCTCATAATACTCAATCAACCATTGGTTCGTTTTTTTCTCACCGGTAAGATGCGATAGAACATTCAACCACAGATTCAACTAAGTATTTTCTTTTAAAGATAAAAATCGTTATAAAACTAGTAAAACACACTTATATAAATCATATTCACGCTTATGATAAAACATATATCCCGCACGAAGGGTACCTAAAGCGTGAAGCTGATATATTCCAGAAGATCTTGAATAAATATCTATCGATAGACAACCTAATGCATTTCGAATTTACCAGTATATATAGCTTAGGTGCAGAAACTCATATATCTCAGACACATTAGTCAGATTGAAATCTCTTTGGTGGACTTAGAATTGCAAAACAGTGCAACCACTTCGGATGCTGTTTGATTCAAAGAAAATTGTTTTTTTTTTTCAATTCTTCGCTGCAAATTCAATTTATTCCCAGACTTTCATTACTTCAACATTCACGCTAGACATATCTTATTGTCAGTAAAATCGAATTTCTTAGTGTAAATTAGCTATATTTTTTACACAGCGCCGGGAAATCATAGAGTTCTAATGGGATCTTATAACACTTTAATCCACGCAAACGAAGTCGCGGGCATTAGAAATAAATAGAACATCAGAAATATATGTATCTGTACACAAGCTATAATTTAGGAAAAATAAAACCGACTTTAATATACCATCAAATTTGAAGAGTACCCTCAATTTCTCCAGGGTCCCATCAATACACTGACCTGTCGACCATTGGACCACCCTTTCAAACTAAAAGAGAAATTTCCAAATCGATCCAGGTTTCTTAGAGTAATCGGCGAACATACATAAATAAGAGTCCGACGAATTGAGAATCTCCCCTTTTTTGGAGTCGGTTAAAAAGACGAATGACTCTTTCCCGCTTCGTTCATTTGTTTGCCCCGAGGCGGTTAATCAAACTTGAAGGAGCACGCGATGTCAGCGGAAACTAATTTGATCTAAAGTTCGCGGTTCCGAGGCTTCTAGTTTTCCCCGACTAAGTAGTTATGATATTTAATACAATGTATCTACACATTGTGTTTTCGTTCCCGGTTCGCAGCTCAACTTCTTAATGAGCGATGAAACGTTTGCGGAGCACGCACGTAAAACTTTAACTTATTAACTACTAGTGGGTGCTGCTTTTGCATACTTTGAAATACCTTACATCAACTTGTTAACGAAGTACGAACTAGCGGAGACCGCAAATTCGCAGGTAAAAATAAGTTTCTCATTGTTGCAAATACCTACATGAGTGTATATAGATGTTTTTGACTGCCTCGTTGGTCTAGTGGTTAGCATATTCGACTGCAGATCACGAGATCGATTGTTCGATTCCCGGGTCGGGCAAAAATTGTTTAGGATTTGGGTTTTTCTGTCAAGAAATTCTCAGTACCAGCCCGGAGTTGGTAGTTGGCGGTGTTTAACCCCCGTGCCTCGGAGAGCACGTTAAGCAGTCGGTCCCGGTTATTATCACTGTCATGTGACAATACTCGTTAAAAGCCCGCCAACCCGCATTGGAGCAGCGTGGCGGGTCTAATCTTTAAATCCCTCTCTCCTATGAGAGAGGAGACCTGCGCCCAGTAGTGGGACGTTAAAGGGCTCTGTTTATAGAGATGTACAACATATACCTAACCTAAGTAATATTGTTCATCTATCCAAATAAATAAAATTAAAGTGTCTGTCTTATCTGCCACTTATTAAGCTCATATGATTATTTTGAACGACCGCGATAGCATAACGCAAACAGATGTTTTTAAATTTTTAACTGTCTGTCCGTTTGAACAGGCTTATCTTCAGAACGGCTAAAACGATTTTGACGGAATTTTCATACTCAGGTAAATAAGAAGATTACCTATACAATGAGTAGGTAACTTAGGTAACTTTTTATACCAAATTTTTTTTGGGTTCCCGTTTGAAAAAATATTAAAAACTGTTGATCACAAGTACAATCAATATACACACGGCCTAACCGCTGATCGCTGAACTGATTTTGATGAAATTTGGCACAGATTGCATCCCGGAGACGGACATAGACTAGGTTCTATTTATTCCAGATAATTGCGAATTTTTGATTAGAGTGTCCGCGGGTTTTTGAAACAACCTAACTCCAAGCGGATGAAGTCGCGGGCAACAGCTAATAATTTTATTAGTTGAGTTACCTTTATTCAATTAAGTATGAATGTTAAAAATTATACCTAGGTATTTTTAGTTCTCGCCTGTGCAGAATTTAAGTAGGTACAGTGTAGATTATAAGAATTAAAAGATTCATCATCATCATCATCATGATCAACCCATTACCGGCTCACTACAGAGCACGGGTCTCCTCTCAGAGTGAGAAGGGTTTTGGCCATAGTCTACCACGCTGGCCAAGCGGATTGGCAGACTTCACACACCTTTGAGAACGTATGGAAAACTCTCAGGCATGCAGGTTTCCTCACGATGTTTTCCTTCACCGTTAAAGCAAGTGATATTTAAATACTTAAAACGCACATAACTCCGAAAAGTTAGAGGTGCGTGCCCGGGATCGAACCCATGACCTCCGATTAGAAGTCGGTCGTCCTAACCACTAGGCTATCACAGTTTTTTTTAAATTAAAAGATTACAATTTTAAAATTATAATGTAATCATGCATACAAACTATGTGCAGGTACACACTCAGTCCCAGGGCTTTACATAATAGCCGGTACAGTATGGACTGAGTGAAGCCAATTCCGTAAGTACGGTTAGTTAACCGCCGTGACCAAATTTCAGTTGAAACTTTGATTATAAGGCTTAAACGCGCTCTACCTTGAAATATGGAGGATCTTGGGCTGATAGGCGTAGCTCAGTCGTAAATTTAAGGCTGTAATAAATTACTTCATACGTAATGCTACCTATATACGTTTAATATATTTTAAGTATAGGCAATTTTCATACGAGAGTTTGTATCGTACGCACATTAATTTTATCTGATAATTTTACGTTCTATTTATAATTTATGAACGATCAGCATAATAAAGAACATCAGGTAAATAACATACCTAAAGAAACGTGACGGCATTTGTTTACACGAACAAAAAAAAATTGGTTGTCTGTAAAATCGAACAGAAAAATCTAACCAATAAATTTACGAACGATAATTTTACGTTATAACGTCATGTGAAAACATTGCCTCCCTATCGCTTATTCCGCGCTCTCGCTTGCACGCGGTACGTAACAATGAGTCATGCTTTTTCGTGCGTGCGGCTGGCGTACATCGATTTATAAGACGTTATCACGTCAATGAAAACTAATAAGAAAAATCTCAATATCTGAAACCGGAATCGCCTCAATGGCTCATTCGGTAGTTCGCATAGTTGTGTGTCCGCTGTGCAAAGACCCCCTGGGTGTATTTCGAAGCATCGCTTACCTTTTTCGACTTTCCATTTTTCCTCAGAAGTTTGGCACAACAAAGCCCTCTAGTGTCCGGTAGAGGAGCGGGCGGCCTCCGCGGCCAGCAAAGACGCTTCGGAGTCTCCACCGCCGCCTCACTCCGAACCTCCTCCTTATCTTCACACATGCTACCCCCCCTATTCTGCCCAACACTCACGACTGAGATATCGATGCTTTATGCGAACCTCTGGCATTGTTTTCCCGTATAAAACTACACGATAACACTATCTCATTCTAATTTATCGTGGTAAATAGCCGCCTCGCAAAAATCTCCTTCGCTTTATGTACGCTACACCGCTACGTCTCGCAAATATCAACGTACCCGTTGCCCTAAAGTTGGAAGATAAGTTCGATACGTTTATACTATTTATTTATAAAAGCTAAGGTGCCGACTATCTAATCACTACTGCAAGTCGTCGAAACGTCCGATTTAACATCTGAAACAATACAAAATGTCTTTATTAAGGGGGCTAGTTCTTATCAGTGTTATAATAAAAAATTCAATTAGCGACAAGTAAGAGGAATCAATTTTATTTACCGGTTTAAAGATAGACGGTTTTACTCATATCTACGGACTTTACCACAAAAGATTTAAAAACTTAAACTGTGTTAAGGTGGCTAACTATAACTTGGTGGGTAAAGCGTCTAAATATATTTCAGTTTTTATTCATCAGTTTTCTAGAGTGATCGTATAAGCTCAGGGATGTCTATATAATTGATTTGTTTGGTTAAATACAGATTTTAGAGGCAAATTAAGAGTCCTTTAAATCTAGTATCATATATTTTGTCTTCGTCTTTCTAGAGATGAAAAAACAAAGCTCTGAAAGACAAACGTAATTTAATTGTTTTGGTTTTGTAAAGTATAGCAAACAATATTATTTTTATACTCCCTGTTTTATACTCATTGACTATAATTTTAGTCCGAATTACTTTCAGCAACTTACTTATCTCTTAAGTGAATGCGTTAAACTAGACTATTACCTATTGCTCACTAAGTCTTCAACGTAGCGTAAATCGAATACAAAATAGGTGCCTGAAGAAGGAATATTTAACAGTGTTCTTAATGAAAAGCTGATTTTTATTGACGTCTAATGAATATTTAATGATGAGTGGGGAGTGTCTGCGGGTGACGGGAACTCATCGACATAATTATCGCAGCCTCATTGAATTCTTCCGAACTTTTCGATCCATCGTGTCGATATTAGTTAAGTAGATGACATACAAAATTGCAGCGACATTAATGCTAGGTAATCTTCTATTTATATTTATACTAGCGGACCCGGGAGACTTCGACCTGCCCGGTGACATACCGACATCGGCGCCACCTACTGATACCCGGTAGTTTACCTGTACCTACCCGGTTATTGTATTTTCAAACCATCCAGGAACCCATTGAACATACAAAATTTCCTCCAAATTGATCCAGCCGTTTAGGAGGAGTTATCTAAATAAAAATTTAGTCTAGCAATAAATTAACCTAATCTACTTTACTAGTATTTTTGAATGTTAGGTAGTAAGTAGGTACTGCTTACTTTTAGATACCAACTTAGCAAAAATGCCATTCTTATCACGCATTATACTTACTACCTACATAATATAAAGTTTCTAGAATTGATTGAATTATTTTAATTATAAGTCAGCTGATATGAACGTAAAGAAATTAATCAAGTATCAAGTTTGCCAAGAACAAGTAGAGCCGCGACGTGAACCGCGAGCGCAGGTAGGTAGGTACGGAATTCACCGCAACTTTGGACCCGTTCCAGCGGCTAATATCCCATTCTGTTTGTCTTGCGAGCCAATAAAATGACTTTTATGCAAATCATACGAATTCTATACATTTTTGATGAGCTCTCAGACACATTCGCAGCGTTTAATTAATACATTTTTCCATCAAAACTTTGTAATTCCGAAATACTTTGCATTTCGCGAAGGTTCGTTGAAGTGCTTCGGATTGACTCTAACTTTTAAATTAACGGCAAACGTCTGAGTAGGTAGGTAATTACAATTTATATTGTAATTGAAATTGTAAGTAATACTACCTTTAATTGATTGAATGTTAAATATTAGACATCGTGATCAATTAACATATAGACCAGTGGTCATAGTTGATAATTATAATTTTTATTTTTTTATGTACGAGTGGGTAAATACTTATGGATGTTAGGGATAAGTAATAGAACGTAAAAAAGCTATTTTTGAAATTTTTGTCTGTTTATCTGTTTGTCTTTATGTTTGTGCGCGCATCAGGCAAAAACTACTGAATGGATTGAAACGAAACTTGGTACGATTTAAGTTCATACTACGGAGTAACATATAGGATACTTTTTATACCGAAATTCAGCACGGTTCCCTAGGGAGAGGGGATGAAAGTCAAAACGTGCATTTAGCTGTAATTCAATAACGCGTGGTCCGATTTCATTCATTCTTTTTTTGTTAGAAAGTAGATACTTTAACGATTACCGGCTAATCTCTAAAAGGCTGGATCGATTTTGATGGGACTTTTACTGGCGGATGTTTTTGATCTAGCTAAACATCCGCCAGTGAACTTTTAACAGTTTTTAGCAAGGTATGAGCGCAAAGGAGCTTAGGAAAAACAGAATGATTCTCACGGGATTTTTAAAAACCAATATCCACGCGAATGAAGTCGCGGGTGTCCGCTTGTTTTAAATATATCAGAAATTTCACCGGTTCCGTCATCCTATGAATATTATAATGCACGTATCGTGAGTTTAATACACGAACTTTTATATTGCTCTACCGGCTGACCGCTCATAAATTCCTAATATTTAATGGTTCACTGATTTTTCGGCTTTGCAATTGCCAATATTCATATCTAAAGCAAACATTTATTCACAGTCCAATAGGTTTTTTGTTACCGTTTAAATTACTATAGAGATTTTTTTAAATAAATATTATTCCTTATTTATTAAATAATTTATAATACTGTAGGTATCTATGTATAATGGCTGAGCAGTAAAATATTATATTCTCTTTCTCAAAAAGTGCAGTATTCTGTGTTCAGACGAGAGTTTACAAAAATATTTTTTAATAAAATAAAACAAGGGATCGCTTGCGGATTTTTATCCTAAGTTTTCGAAATGGTTAGGCAGATAAAGCCTAAATAATATCAAAAAGAAAGAAAAGTAGTAATGTTTCTATGCGAAAGTGATAACTGACAATCTGCTGCTTAGCGTCCCCTAAGTAGTAAGGTGTATTTCTTCACTTTTTTTGCATAATTGTATCTTTTAGATCTCGAATTGCCAGGTCTCTACGACTCAACATCAAAGTCCTACTACTACTTATTAAGTACTAAGTAATTATTAAGTTAAACAATTTAATTTTTATTATAATTATTATTTTTAATTTCGCGAGGTGAAATAGTAAAAAAGCGAGAAAAAAAGACTGCTAAGCCGATGAAAATCGTTACGGTTCACAAGTCGAGCATGTATAACCGTGTGGAATATTACTCCACTTATCTTAACCGAGTGAACAAACGGCGTGGAGATAAAATAACTTTCATAATCCGCCCTCATTAATGAACACAAATAGGCACTCCAGAATATTCCCGTCTGCCGGAGCCCTGAGCGCGGAGTTTGTTGACATGGGAGAAATTTTCTTTTTTTTGTCGAGGCCGAGTCTAGCGTCGACGTATAAACCGCTTTATATTATAAAAATCAAGTGTTTTTCAAACTAAAACGACATGCCGGACGCCGGAGCATGTATGGTATGGAAAATGGAAATGAAGCTGAGAGAAAATTAGTTTTCATTGTTTGTGGAAAAAACATGGCAAAACAGCGTATAAACAACATAAACAACTTTTGTTGAATAGAATAGAATAGAAAAGTTTTTTATTGAAATAAACTTCTTTACTAGACGTGTTTTTGAATCGTCAATTGAGTCCACCACTGCACTGGTTCGGAATGCCGTTTCTACAGAGAAGAACCAGCAAGAAGCTCGGCGGTACAGAAACTAACCTAGCTAATGGTCTTAAAGAATACTGAAGTATAAAATACCAGCACTATTAGGGACGGAATTTCAGAGAATACCTCCATAATATACCTTTAGGGTTCTCAAGGAACCGCCAAACATAAAATTTCTCGATCTACCGGTAAAGGTTGACTGTTGAGCATTGTCTGTTTATCACTCGGTATAGGAATTAGGAAAAAAATAGGTATTAGGAAAAAATGATCAATTGAAATATTATGCTCATATACTTACATATTTTAAGCATTTCATTTGGCTACTTTTATAAGACTATAAGTATGAAAAAATAAGCTTTTAAAAATTCTAAAAAACCATCTGTTTCTAAACGTATATAATTAGCTTTATCTATAGTCAACTATACCTATTTTCTGTCTCGCGGTTTTTGTATCGACAAAGCCGTTGCTTGGACTTTTCAAATAAGCAGATACAGAAAAAAGGGTCAGAAGCTTTTACTTAAGCAAACTCGTATCCAATCGTCTTGATAGCACGATCTATTTAACTGGGTCTATTTTGGACAGATCAAACAAAGCTTTCGGAGGCTTTGTTGGATCTGTCGTATGTGGGAGGGACAGATGTGTTTCAGGTTTGTTACAGAAATTAATTTTCATATTTAGAGGTATATTATGTTCGTAACATAAACCATTACACTAAACATCATAATTAACTACCGATCGGAGCATAATCTAAGTAGGTGTCTATAAACTTGTAACATAACCATATATGTATTGTAGAACTAGTTTTAATTAATACGTTAATTTTTCTGGAAAATATTTGAATTGCCACTCGCTAGAAGTTCTCATTACGAGTTTTGTTTTGTCTAAATTTTCACTGAAAAGAATCGAAAATTTTATGTTCTAAAATAACTAAATAACACTAGTAAACTCCACATAGACACAATCTACAACTATTTAATAACACAATTAACCGACATTTTACAAATAGATAGGTACTGACTACAAAACAAACAATGAAAAGAAAGAAAACAGAAGATCAACAAAACAGAGAAACTTTTCTAATCAATCTACTATTCTTACCAACAAACAACAAGCAAAGGAAACTATCGCCTCAACTATGTTTAGATCACTAAATAACTACTTCCACTACGGCATCGATAAGTGAAAACTTTTTCGTAGCAATACGCGCTCTGTAGAGGCGCTACGCCGCCGCTCCCGGAGCCGTAGCCGCTCTGACTGACGTAGGCCCGTCGCCCGCCTTATATACCTACGCGGCGACCCCTAACGTGCTTTTCCCGCCAAACGAGGCATAAATTCCCGTACTCTCGCAACATTCAGCCAGTATCGTTTACGATGCGATCTTTTCGTAAACAGTAGGTAGGTAGCTCGTTCGTTTCAAATGCTTACTTTGTAACACAAATTAGAGATCAAGTCGGTACGCGACTCATAAATATGAATTCGGCTTACGTTGCGACTTTTCCAGTTCCAACATCGAAAATGTTTTGGCTGCGGAAGCAAAAGAAACGATCGTCTCATTGAGCTGATATTTTTTTTCCGTGTTTCTGTATCAGAGTCGCTGCTGTTACTAACCTTCACGTAACGCGATTTTTAAGGATTAACTAATTAACACCTTTATATTCTAAATATTCAAGACAAAGAAATTCTGAGGTCGAGTAGTCACTGTCGGGTGTTAACAATAACACAGGGCAACACTGATTCTGCGGCATGGACTTTCTTAGTCAATTTTAGGTAATTATGGTCTGCTGAGTACGAAAATAATAATAGTTTTGTGGAATTGACTCTACTTTTTGAGATAAAGGCAATCCATTTATACTGGAAATTAAATTATGTTAGAGAGGGGAATATTTTTTTTAATCGTTCTATTTTAAAATTATCAAATGATTTCATTCATTAATACAAAGAATAATAAAATTAATCATAAAAAAACAAAAAAATATCAATCAGAGTTAAGAAAAATATTTTCTATGGGATTTATTTATGGGTGAGTGGGTATTTTTGGCCGGATAGTCACTTTGCAAGATCATTAGTCTTGTTGTCCAACTTTTTTTTACAAAATATGTCCAATAACTTTGTTTCCATTACTAACCCTTTACCGGCCCACTACAGAGCATGGATCTCCTCTCAGAATGTTAGGGGTTTAGGCCGTAGTCCACCTCAATGACCAAGCGCGGATTAGTAGACTTCACACGCCTTTGAGAATATTATGGTGAACTCACAAGACCTGAGATGAAACCTGTATATGTGGTATAAGTAGGTTTCCCCACGATGTTTCCCTTCACTGTGAAAGCAAGTGATAGGTATTTAATTGCTTAAAACTCTTAAAACCTGAAAGATGAGGCGCGCGCCGGGAATGACCTAAGTCCCCTCGAAAGGAAAGCCGAAGTTTTCACCACTAAGCTATCACTGCTTACTTTGTTTTACAAAACCATTTATATTCTTCCGTTGCGTTTCTTGATAAAATTTACCATTTATTATGTAGCAGAAATGGTCGGGGTTATTAACACAAGATATGCGTGAAAAACTCATAATTTTTGGAACAATAACACCCTAATAACGTAAATAAAATAATCAAATGTAATTTTTTACCACTCAAAAATTATAAATAAGTGTTATTTGTTAAAATCTGGGACAACAATAAGTATTTATCAAGTTATACTTCGAAAATGATAGGTTGATGAAGGTAGATTACTAGAAAACGTGTATTTTTTATAGAATGGTTTATCATGAGAACCAGAGTCAATTCAAACAAAATAATTTATAGGCTGAGTACTTCATAACCATATGTATCTAAATTGACTCCATAAACTTACGCCGCAGAAAAAAAAGTTTTTTTTGTAGCCCTGTGTAATTAATTAATAATTGAATAACTTATACAGAAACAATTACTAATAAAACTTTATGCCTATTATTTCGGCAAAAAACTGTACATAAAGTAAAAATATAAAAACCATACTTGGCTAAGTTTTTCATATTTTAACGTAGCAAAATCTTTGACGTAGCAATGTAGCGACGTAGCTGCCTGATGGATGTAGATGGAATGCCCACAGGGAATCCCTCCTAATGCTATACTAAGGTATCTCTAGAATCTCGTGACATTTGTTTTACTACGCCGATTTTGACATAACATAAATGAATCTTACATAATATGAGTAAGTACCTATTATCTTAAATAGAAAACATATTTGATCTATTACCTCAAAATATAAATGTTTTAAAATTTAATAAAAAGTATAATTTTTTTGCACGACTGTAAGGTTTAATTGTAGGTTCCTACTGTAATTCAGAAAAAAAGTAAACAATATAAATGCCAAGTAGTTCTCATATTCAAAAACACAAGGCAACATAAAGCATTCAGCCTCCCGTATACTTTAAAAGCACAGACAAATCATTATAGAGACAAGTACGTACGTTAAGTACGAGAGCGTTTTGTACTATTGTATGATAGTACTCACCTTAAGCTCCGGCCTTTCATTCGTATTTCAAAGCACAACACAATACATGTTGATTCCGATAGCTTGTAAAAAAACAAGCGTAAAACCACTGTACCAATCGGTATGGGCACATTTGTAAAATTTAATACACAAACGGGTTTGTTTACACAAATCCGATGCAAAATAAGATATCAAAGCGTGTTGTGTTAGGGCGGGCTCGAGCGCCAACTAGCGGCGGACGCTGGAATCCGCAAGGGCGGCTAGGGCTGGGGTAGCAACTGTAGTTTTCTTTCTCGTTCGCACGCGTAGTTCCTCAATAAGGGCTGCGTATTGAGTTACGCAAAAAGGACGCTTTTATCAATGACATAGGATATATAACAGCTACGTACCCGTACGTATCGCCGGCCCCCCGACAGGCTGCGCGTAGTAGCCTTGAGCGAGCCTTATGTTTTCATCCCGTGTGCGTAATAAAGCGTTTAGGGAGGGGGACGAGTGACTTCTTCTGAAGGATTTATGGAGGAATCTCTTAGAATTAATTTGGGCCGATTTTAACCCTCGCGGCCGTCTAAGGGAGATGTTAGCGGGCTTTGTATTATTTACATAATAATAATAATTGTGAACATGTTAGCGCTATTTAAATAAATATATTATTATTGTTGCTTTGAATATAATATAAAATGTAAAATATCTGCAGGGCTGATATTGCATAGTAAAAGCATTCAAAAAAAATTGCGCTTAATTTAATGAAATTAAAAAATATATGTTTTACAGGCTTTATTACAAAGTAAAAACTGTGTAAGTAGGTACAGAAAAATAAATAAAATTTATTTAATATAATACAAACAGTTAACAGCCATTTTGAATGGATAATGAAAAAAAAAACATTGGAAATTAAAGTAAAGTAACACAGATAGTTTCTTTTAAAATTCTTTGATTGTAGAAAACAAGCAAATTTTGATTTTTTTTATAATATACAACAACTATGTTTATTGTGACAATATTGTACTATTGTTTCGTATTATTAATAAAATAATTATAGTTTTTAAGTTTATCCAATAAGCATGGGCTCTAATTTTCCGGACTCATAAAGTTGTTTGACATCAGATCCACCGCCCACACATGTACCATTGATGAACACTTGGGGAACCTGAAATTACAATACAGAAAAAAAAATAACTACAATAATAAAAAAAAAAACATTTCTTGCAACATTTCTTAGACTGTTACAAGATCCAATTCTCATACTAACACATTTCCATGAAAGCAAATGCGTCCAGAAATGATTTTATAGATGGCATCACTAGCTAGCACCAACGCAACATTATAATGCAGCAAAATGCTAATAGATGGAGCTGTATAGCCAAACTTTGTCTTATTGGTCAATCTGGTAAATAACTATGCAAGGTTCTAATCAGAGCCTGGTTATTCTGGTAAGAACCTTGCATAGTTATCATACTACCACCAACACTATTGTATGGATAACGTTATCCATACGAAATGTGAGTTTTCACAGCATGTTAACAAGAGGCCTAAGTGTTTTCCATTTTTTAGACCTTATTGCAATATTCTAGTAACGAGCGGATACCCGCGACTTCGTTCGCGTGGATATTCATTTTAATAATCCCGTGGGAATCATTTTGTTTTTCCTATGCTCCTTTGAGCTTAAACCTTGCTAAAAACTGTTAAAAGTTCACTGGCGGATGTTTAGGTACTTCAAAATGTAAATATCCGCCAGTGAAAGTCCCATCAAAATCGATCCAGCCTTTCGGAGATAAGTCTTTAAAGTAGCTACTTTCTAACAAAAAAAGAATGAATGAAATCGGACCACCCGTTAACGAATTACAGCTAATTACACATTTTGCCTTTCATCCCCTCTCCCAAGGGAACCGTGCTGAATTTCGGGATAAAAGTATCCTATATGTTACTCCATAGTATTAACTTAAATCATGCCGAGTTTAATTTCAATCTATTCAGTAGTTTTTACGTGATGCGCGCACAAACATACAGACAAACAGACAAACAGACAAAAATTTCAAAAATAGCTTTTTTACGTTCTATTACTTATCCCTAACATCCCCCAGTTATTATTTTGCAAAAATCTTCAATGTACAGATACGGCAATTCTACGATTTTATTATATGTATGTATAGATAATAACAAAGTTTAAATTATTATTCAATTAGTTTAATAAAACCTACAGGTCATTATGTTTTGCACTAAGAATATTAGTAAACCATTCTTGGGAGCAAAGAAATTGCACCGTGGTGTATTTCTCATAGAAAATAATACAAAAATACTGAATTTTTAAAGTTTTTTTTTTCATTTACAAGATTTAAGAGTTTTTTAAACTTAAATTACATATATAGGAATTATCAAACTCTTGAAAAATTCAGAAGACTTTTCTGAATTCTGAATTGTTTCAAACATTTCATAATCTTGTCTACACAGTGTTATTTGACGATAAACATAATTAAATTTTATGTAACATAAAATGTTAAAAATCAGTTTGAATTAGAATGTTTACATCATATTTTATGAAAAACTGGTGGAATTTTCTTGCTCCAAAGCATAATCATTGTTCTCAATGAAGCTGGTGGTGTTTCATTGCTGTCCATTTAATTTACTGTTTGCTTAGGTCTAGGATGTGTGAATAATCAAATTAGCACCAATGTGTTGGAAAAATGGTTTGAATTTTATTGTTGCACCACAATGATGACATCACGCCAATCTGATAATATGAAGTCACTGTGAATCATAACTTAATGACTTCTGGGATTACTTACAGTCCTGAATCCTGTGATTTGTGCCAGGTTTTTCTGAATGGCTGCTCCATCGTCACGCTCGTCTAACTCGTATACTTTTATCGGTTGCTTAACTTTGCCAAAAACCTTAAAAATATTAAAAAAACAACAACGTAAGTACTATGGTGTGATTAGAGAACCTCAAGTTTCAAAGTTAAAATTTCGCCTCACAGTAATACTTATATGAACATGACAGAAAAAAAAAATATTAAGCCACAGTAAGTTAAGTAAGGCACATAAAATATAATATTTAAAGGACTTTTCAAATTAAAGCTACCAAACAAAGGAGATAAGCAAATTATAACCTCTAAGTGATACATACCTCCTTAGCTAATGTACAGTAAGGGCAATATGATTTTGAGAAAACAACCACTTTTTCTTGAGAAACAGCATCTTTAATAAATTGTTGAATTTCTGTAGAGTTGGCCATTTTTGCTGAACGTGAAATTTTACTGCCGAATGATCCCATTAAAATTTGACAATAATGACATTCGCATTTTGCGATTGCCAGTGTTGCCGTTAGGACAATCTAGTTTGTGGCTACTTCAAATGAAAAAGTCGCTAGTTTTGTAATAAAAATCACCTTCAAAAAGTGGCTAGAAGTAGCTAAATATGACGACCTAATTTAATAATTTTTAAAATTTACCTAGGTACCTATTTTAATTTTTAATATCAAAAGTGATTAAAAACCTCGGCCCTATCTGAGATTACTAATACATCGGTGTGGATCTGGTGTTGCCTACTCAATGTTTTTATACTCCGGCTCCAGACGTTGGCCCCAACACTGTTCGCCCAACGTGTGGGTCGGGACATTAGCATTGGCCAACGCTCG
Organism: Melanargia galathea; assembly: GCA_920104075.1. Lineage (NCBI taxonomy): Eukaryota > Metazoa > Arthropoda > Insecta > Lepidoptera > Nymphalidae > Melanargia > Melanargia galathea. The sequence continues at coordinate 8,747,590 of OV049876.1, forward strand.
CTTGAACATTGGGAGTTTGCCATTCTGTGTCGGTTTTTCAAAAAAGGAATAACTGCACCAACGTTCACGAACCGTCCATACGTTGGTGCCAACATCAGTCTTTTTCCGTGTTATATGACGTCTCGTCATTCACCAGATTCTTTGACGTGGTTTTTTCTTTTTATTTTCATTAATATATACAAGTTATAATAATAATATGTATGTACTCACGTGTTTACAGTACGTAAAAGCGCTGACAGCAATTTCGATTTCTGTATCGGACATTCTTCACTTTGGCTATGACGCGACAGAACTCTATACCCGTATTACTAATTCCCTGGAATTCTGACGTTTCGTAATGTTACTTAAACAATTCCCACAAAAAAGATAAAAAATTCAAAACTTATGCAAATACAAATCAATTGCCGCATGTAGATATGACAAATGCCTAACAGACACTTCATGGTGATAATGTCATTCGACATCCATTTTTGAATAAATTTTTTCAATGTGCTTCTTTTGTTTTCTGTTGCTGTCAGTGTGCACTTTCTAATTTCCACTATTGGTGTTTTCTATTTTAAGGCGAAACGAGTAATATTATTACGCGGCATATGGCTTTTTATGATGACAGGGAATTAAAGTAGTTTGGGGTAAAATCGTACTTCGTAGATGTTAACCCTGTTCTCCATACAAATAACTCATCTGTAAATGACAATGACAGCTGTCAGAATTCCGGGGAATTCGTAATACGGGTATAGTATTATAGCCAACATGTGAACGCCTCACGACAATATCGACCAACATTGGGGCGACCATTGGGACCAACGTGTGGTGCCAGCGTTTTTATTATACGGCCCTAGATACCAGTCTTTTAAGGTCAGTTTGCCTACTCAATTTATGAAGCTAACTGCTAACCATAGATTTCTTTTTAATCACTACAGATACCTACCTACATATCAATATAAATAGATATAGAGCTGAGAGCTCAACTATTAAAAAGAAGCTAGAAAATACAAAACTAAAAATACAAAAAGTAGCTAGAAGTTGCTAGATTTATTTTGGTGGCTAGATGGATTTATTTTGTAGCTAAAACTGTTGAAAATCCGCTAGATCTAGCCACAAAGTGGCTAAAACGGCAACACTGGCGATTGCATTACTGACAGTGACATTATTTTTTATTTTTCGTGGTCTGTGACAGTGACATAGAGATAATAATAATAAATAGAGTTGGCATAATGTCCTATAGAAATTAGTGGATCGGAAAATAGCTCAAGCTTATCAAAATTTTCATAAGTGTGAAAGAGACAACATTACATTTTTGACATAATAATAAAACAGTTTGCGGCAGACTCGTGGTCGTGACCTAAGATGGCCCCCCTAAAATGTATACATGAATACTCACACACGCACAACTTGAGACATCACAAAGAACACGCGCCATTTTATTTCTTCGGATTGTGCGTGTGTGTGTATTTTTGGCACGTTTTTAAGGTAGGTATGCCAACTCTATTTATTATTATTATCTCTATGACTAGATCACGACTAGATTATCTACAGTCAGTCACATAAGCCAATGCAGTTAAGGTAAACAAACCATACTCGTCACAACATTTCACTTTTGCATACGATATTTTCACTGTTGCTTATAACAAATCACTCACAATGATCTTTTTTCCCAAAGTAAAACTTATTAAGTTTATATTACACACAAAACCAATTCAATTTTAGGAGTTTACGTAAATATTTTAACAAAAATCTAGCCGACAATCGTAAAATAAAACCACAGAGTATTGACCTACTATGGAGTTTGACATAAGATATAGACTAAATGCGTAGTGCTGAAAACGAAAAGTGAACCATAGAATGAATGTTATGAACGAGTGAGAATGAGTTTAATCGATTCTAAAATTCGGGTAAAATCGGAAGTAATTTTTTATAACGGTCAGTGTATTATCTGTGTATTACAAAACAAAATGGGCGTTTTCGTTTAATTTTGTTATCGTTTGGCGCATCCGATGCCGGCATCGTTTTTTTAGCATCGATTCGACTGTGGAATTTGCCAAAATTAGGTACCAGCTGGAAGTCTGCGTATAGAGATACTCGGTAACGATGGTATACCATAATGGTAACATTTGCTGTCTATTTAACGAATCGACTTCTACTCATATACATTTTTAACTAGTAGACGTCCGTGGTTTCGCTTGCGTGATACCTAAACTAAGTATTGCTAATGTCCATAGATAATACACTACTACCTGCTATAGATGCGAAACGTTGAGATGTATTTAAAAGTTTTTCCTCCACCGTCTAAAGATGGCGTTAGTATTGAAACCACATTTAGATACCAAATAGACCGATAGATGGCGCTTTTCGTACATGTCGACCTTGGGGGCTCGGCTTATAAATAATTACTATTCAGGGTAAATAAATAATCCGTTTTAAAATTCAGATCGATTTTCCTTTAAATATATTTTGGAAAATAGCTCTAAATTTTAAAACGCATTATTTATTTGTTTTTTAATTGAAAATAGTAAAAATGAAACACAAAGTATTTATTTTGTTTTATATTTTGTATGAATGTTATAATACATATAAGCATGTTCTTTTATTAAATAATTTTTTTTAACATTGTAATTTTACCTTTTAATATTTTGTTTACCCCCATACACCAACTGTGAAGTAAGTATTAGTTTAATAGTCAATGAAATAATGAATAGTTTAAGTTTAGAAAAATGCGCTTTACATTTAGACGTTTAAGTTTAGAAAAATGCGCTTTACATTAATTAGACAAGATATCAAAATTACAATATATTGTTATATCCTTGAGTTGTTAAACTTAACACACTCTTCCAAGATTCAAACTTATCCTTGTGGGGATACTCCCATTTAGGAAATCTATGCAATGTACCTGAAAAAATGAAGAATTGGTCACAATCTTGGATGCTATGGATATCATTAGATTTTTACGTGGGATTTAAGTACCTACATAATATAGTATAAACTTTATACAAATAAACTTACCATCAACAGTACACCCAAAATAAAATTCCGTTCCAATAGTTCCGAAGTTCCGATTTTTTAGCCATTTTGTCAAGAAACCGAAAATAGATGCCAGGTATGTCGTATATATCAGGAAACAGAAATCAATTTGCAAAGTCGGGTAAAATCGTTTGGAGAAGAAATCACAGAGTCCATTAACAGTCCAAGTCGTCGTTATAAACAAAAACCACTATTAATAAAACAAAGAAATTGAGAAAACTAAGAAATAATGCACTGCAAATAACCGTTGAAAAAGTTTGTAAAACTTCAGTTTTTGACAATTGATTTAATTGAACTTTGACAAGTGACGGATTAGATAAGCATCAGGCGAACATCCTGCCATCTAGTTTCACATTTAAACAATTTCTTGAAAGTTGTACCACCACGGACGCTAGAGGTCACTCGTTTATTTAAAAATTTTCAACTTCGAATTTGTATGGCAGTTTCATCCCCATGCTAATGTCCTTTCCAACGCTTAATTATCAACATATCAAATTTCACCGAAACCAAGAGGGAGCGAGCGAGCGGTACTTTCGGTCGTCTTCGGTTTGTGGTGCCAGTGCCGAGTGCCGATGCGCCGCGCTGTCATGTCGCCGACGCTTTCCGTTGGTCAACTGTCTCGCTCGCACTGCACTCGATGATGTTTGCATCGGGTCTGATCGTTTAATTCGGGTGTTGCGGGGTCATTCGTTTCGCTGCTTCTCTTGATGTTGTACGTTTCGGGTGTTCTCTGGTACTTTGTTTACTTGTACGTGTACTTTTTTGTTTTTTTTTTTTGGATGAGCACTCTCCCCCTCAAATAAAACTATTTCTTACTCTTTAGGTAATTTTTGGCTATTGTCATCAATTCATATATATTTTTATAAAAAGCTTTATGTTATTATAAATTATAAATCAGATATAACCAGATAAAACATTATGTAACAAAACTTGCTACAAAGCTAGGAATATTAAATGTAGTATTCGATTAAAAAGGTTTAAATAATATCGTTTTCAACAATAGAAGGTTGTTTTTAAAATCACTCTATTTCGATAATCGATTGAAGAATGTATTCATTCAATCGTCCATTCACAATCTGCCTGCTTCTACTTTCCATCACTATGAGTACAATTACAAATATGATCACGTGATCTGACGCCATTTCTGTTTACAAATACTGCATTGGGATATGGTATGGACTGTATCTTGTTGTGACAACAACCAAAGACAACAAGATAGATAATCTAGTCGTGATCTAGTCATAGAGATAATAATAATAAATAGAGTTGGCATACCTACCTTAAATACGTGCCAAAAATACACTCACACACGCACAATCCGAAGACATAAAATGGCGCGTGTTCATTGTGATGTCTCAAGTTGTGCGTGTGTGAGTGTTCATGTATACATTTTACGGAGGCCATCTTAAGTCACGAGTCTGCCGCAAACTGTTTTATTATTATGTCAAAAATGTAATGTTGTCTCTTTCACACTTATGAAAATTTTGATAAGCTTGAGCTATTTTCCGATCCACTAATTTCTATAGGACATTATGCCAACTCTATTTATTATTATTATCTCTATGGATCTAGTCTCCAGAGAAGAGACATGGCATAGGTAACTAAAGTGGAGGCGGGTAACTTTAGAAAAATTACAAATATATTTTATGAGTCCATTGTAAGCTGGATGGAATTCATATGAATAATTGAAAATAAAATGGCAAAATGTTAATCACCTGCAGTTAAAAATAAAGGCGCTCCTCGACAACGTATTACACAAAAAAATCAAATATTAATAATTTTATGACGTCTTAAAGCGTTTTAAACCGTATGTAGTGCCGTTAATTAAATCGGTTTTATAACAATTATTATAATAATTTATCGTTAAAGATCGACCAGAATCTCATGAAAAATAGGGAAATTAAATTTTGTAGTAAGCAACACTAGGTTAACTCGGCTGCCAGTGATAAACAAAGTAATTACATTCAGAACACCTTACCTGGGATCGTTTCACGAAACGAAAAATTAAGCAACTGTATTTTAAATACAAAAACAAAGTAATCAACATCTAATTACTTTGTTTTGGTGTTGTGGTTGTTGTTTACTAGGTTTTTGCATTTATATTCCGGGTTAGTGAGTGCAGTTACTTTGTTTGGGCAATTTAAATTTCAGTAAACGGTTCAAGTTATTTGAAATATTAAACGGTGGGAAAAAAACTACTCGACATAAAACTTTTGTCAATGCAAAAAGTCAATTTCACAAAAAATGTCAGTTACTTTGTTTATCGCTAGGGCAACCGTAGTGTTGCTAACCTTGGAATTTCATTTCCCTATTTTTCATGAGATTCTGGTCGATCTATAAAAACGTCTAAAAAGACTAGAATCCAGAGCCACAAAGTCAAAGGCAGAGTAAAAGGAATGGTTTGTCTTTGTCTCGGATTGACCAATTACATTAAAGCGCGGGAAAATTTCAACATTAACTTTCAATTTCAACAACAACTTTCTATCGATGTTAGCAGTACAGTATTTCCCGCCGGATCACTCCACTCTCCACTTCTCCAGCCAGTCGAACTCAAGGTAAAGCGCTGATTTTTCAGGGTGACGTCACAACCAAATAGTAATTTGTAGAATCCAAGCAGGGCCACCCAGGTCGACAAGGACTTGAAATATCAATCAGCGTTTTCCTTTAGTCGGATGATAATTATACTTTCGTGATACTTATTTAAGACGCAGTCCGCATCGCTTCTTGCTCAAAAACTGTCGATTTAATACTTAAAAATGTGGTCCTAATGACCTCGTTTTTGCAAAATGCAGGATAAACTTATAATTTTCAATATTTTTTCAATCTTTCTATTCCAAAGCATTTTTGATCAAGTTATTTTAACAGTTTACACTATTATTTAGTGTTTAGTAATGGGAAATATTGTGTCTAATCGAATAAGGTCATTTAAAAGACCTGTCCAGCATTAGACTTTCGAGTTATTACATTTTTTGTGCGTACATACCCACAAAAACGCACACCAAATTGAAATGGCTGTCCCTTGGAGGGGGAGGGGGGCAGGCCCTACTAAGTGGTATTTTCAGAGTGGTAATGAGTTGTAGTATATGCCCCTAAAATATCGCTAGTTTTATCCCGGACACTTTGGTATATGGCGCGTTTTCGACTGGAAGCACCGGTTGACCTGAAGTGATGCTGTGACCGCGCGCTCTCCGCCCTCTAGATCTCGAAAACGGTTCACCGTATGAAAAAAATTTTTAAACAAAATTTGTAGAGAATTTTGTATTCTACAATATTGGTAATAAATACAAATAGCAAAAACCCATAGGGAATGAGATATTTACAAAAAAAGCGCAACAAACCGATTTTTGTGACCTTAGACCTTGAAATTTAATAGTAGCGTACACCCTACCATATATAGGTTTTGAGACAACTTTTAGGGTGTCAATATACAAGTATTTACAGACTTACCAGCTGGGTATCTCGAATTCCGAGGTGAACTTACTAAAATGACTGGACTACTTAGTTTTCATCACACCTACCTAACTACTTACAAAAAAAATCAATTGATTCTGAAAGGTGTACGGTTACGGTCTATTGAACAGGGCATGGTGTTTTGTAGACTGACCTTAAATAAAGTACCTACCTATCTAAGTAGGCACTTACCTACTTTATTTGTTTTTTTTTTATTGAATTATTTTTCCTAGTAAGAACCTATTATAATATTATGTATATTAATGTATGTATATCATGAATTCAACCTTGCTTTTCGATTCAACACGGGCAATTTTATACCTACTACTACTACCTATAAAAATCTTATAAACATAACATTTTTTACATAGATATGTACGTACATGACTACGTAGCCTCTAATAACTGAATTAGAACTAATTTTAATGTAGGTAAGTAAGTATTTTAATTAAAAAAGAAAACGTACCTATGCCTACCTTTTCTTTTTTCTTTTCCTAGATAGGAAAAGTACCTAGGTAGGTACCTGCCTATTTGATTTTTAGGGTTCCGTACCTCAAAAGTTAAAAAGGAACCCTTATAAGATCACTTTCTTGTCCGTCTGTCTGTCCGTGTGTCACCACCGATTTTCTCAGGAACGGGTGGACCTAGCAAGTTGAAATTTATACCAGATACTAAGGTTTATAGTCCCTATTAAGTGTATAAAAATTAAGGTCCTGAGTCCACACAATAAAAAGGTATGAGCAAATTTAGATTTTCACGAAAACTTGTAAGCACCAAAAACCTTAATTTTCAACTTTTTTTATTTTTCGGAATTTTTCCTTTACTTGATCTGTAAGACCTTGCTTTTGACCAAAATTAACAAATCTAGGTCAACCGGAAGTACCCAATAGGTTTTGGGTCGAAAACCTAAATGGTAGCTAGTTCCAGTTGACCTAGAATTATGAAAGGCAAAAAGCCAGGTCTTACAGCACAAATAAAGGAAAAATTCCAAAAACTAAAAAAAGTTTGAAAAAGGGTGTTGCCATACATAGGTACATAGTTGAGCCAATTAAGATAGACCTCTGAGTTGTATGAGCGCTCATACAATTCAGTGGCCTAGCTTAATTAGCACCCTATCTTTTAAGACAAACTAATGAAAAACAGATTGTACTTATACTTCTGGAGTACGGAACCCTCGGTTCGCGAGTCTGACTCGCACTTGACCGGTTTTATTGTTAAGTAGTTAGGTAGGTAGGTACGTGCCTATTAGGAAAAACTGGAACTATGAAAATTATGAAATAGGTACTTAAAGCGAGAAAAATTGACACACACACACACATATACACACACGCACACATACACAGGCACGTCAAACTTATAACACCCCGTCATTTTTGCGTCGGGGGTTAAAAATAAGTATTGTAAAAGCACTAAAAGATCGAGAGTAAACGCCCCGTGAAGCAGACCGAAGTAAGTGCATAGCAAACGGTACAATCTAGTATGCACCGTTAGTTAATTACAGGAGCATTTTAGAGTTAATACTTGCGAGTTGCGCTCGTCAATTTGTCTAGTAAACTGCACCGGGAACCGATTAAAATGTATGAATTTAGTAGCTTAGCTGCAACTGCTACAAGCTGATGATGGTGATGCAGGAGGATTCGAAAACTCACTGCATTAAAACCCTAACATTAATGGAATAATGGAAATATAATTATTAAAAACAAGCGGACACCCGCGACTTCGTTCGCGTGGGTATTGCTTTTTAAAAATCCTGTGGGAATCATTTAGTTTTTCCTAAGCTCCTTTGAGCTCATACCTTACTAAAAACTGTTAAAAGTTCACTGGCGGATGTTTAGACAGATCAAAATGTAAACATCCGCCAGTGAAAGTCTCATCAAAATCGACCCAGCCTTTCAGGGATTACCCGGATAATCTTTAAAGTATCTCCTTTCTAACAAAAAAAGAATAAATGAAATCGGACCACGCGTTAATGAATTACAGCTAAGTACACATTTGGACTTTCATCCCTTCTCCCAAGGGAACCGTGCTGAATTTCGGGATAAAAAGTATCCTATATGTTACTCCTTAGTATGAACTTAAATCATGCCAAGTTTCATTTCAATCCATTCAGTAGTTGTTGCGTGATGCGCGCACAAACATACAGACAAACAGACAAACAGATAAACAGACAAAATTTCAAAAATAACTTTTTTACGTTCTATTACTTATCCTTAACATCCGCCAGTTATTATTTTGCAAAAATCTTTAATGTACAGATACGACAATTCTACGATTTTATTATATGTATACATAGAAGAAAATATAATTAATCGAAAGGGCTATTATTAATGAACCCTCAGCAATGAAGAATACGACGTAGGGAGGAGTTCCAAGCTGAATTGGCAATCCACCATCACTACAGGCTTTTTAACGTCCCACTGCTGGGCACAGGCTTCCTCTCATAGGAACGAGGGATTTAGAGCTTAGACACGCCACGCTGCTCCAATGCGGGTTGGTGGGCCTTAACGACAATTGTCATATGATAGTGATAATAACGGGGACCGACTGCTTAACGTGCTCTCCGAGGCACGGGGGTGAAACACCGCCAACTACCAACTCCGGGCTGGCACTGAGAATTTCTTGACAGAAAAACCCAATAACTACCTAACAATTTTATTTGCCCGACCCGGGCATGTGCTAACCACTAGACCAACGAGGCAGTTAGAGAGAATTGGCAATATCATCGATAAATGTTGGGGTGTCAAAGTGCTTGATAGCTGGAGTGGCAGCCTTGCAACATTGCTACATAGTAGGTATAAACATCGGCACGTACATCGAACGCTGAACGAAACGTGGAGGGGTTAGCTAAGGACGCCCCGCGCACGTCCAGTGTACAGTCGTGTTCTTAATTGTATTGTCATTGCGGTTAATTTTTGTTGTTATATTTTGTTAAGATTGAGATTGTTTGTACACTGGACGTGCGCGGGGCGTCCTTAGCTAACCCCTCCACTTTCCTTCAGCGTTCGATGTACGTGCCGATGTTTATACAACTCAATATTGGTAGACTTCCCTAAAAGTGGACTAATGACGAAAAATGATTCGTAATTAGCCACTTAAATTTTGAAATAAGTAGCACAAAATCATGCAGTGGAAAACCTTTGTCACTTTATCATAATCTTAAAGATTCTACGTAGGTAGGTAGGTACCTAATTATGTAGCTAGTAAAGATATTAAACTATTATTAGAAAATTATGTCCACAAAAATCTCACGAATTTAATAAAAAAAAAATTGCATTTAAATTATTCAAAGCCAATATTACCTACACCGTGAGTAAATAATGTAATAATGTTTAATAGCAATTAAAAAATACTAAAGGACCGACTCAAAAATTCATGCAGTCCTGTGGTGACTAATTAATTTCTTCGTCATTTTGTGCAGCCGAATTCCAAAACCTGAAGACCAGTACTACCATAAATGGTAGAACAGGACTGTCGATTAATCAATGATTTTATTGCCCGAAAAAAATATCTCAAATATTGTTGGTGCAGTAGTAGGTCCAGTCGTCATTTTAATATATGTGTCCAACATATTAAACATCATTGGGTCCAGTAACCATTTACGGTCGTTGGTGTTAAGTTTGGTTCGTTTCTAATCAGTAGGTACCCTTTATATATGAACAAAGCCGTACCGCCATGTAAAAAGCTTTTTTTTTGTGGAGTCCAAATAAATTCCACGTAAAAATAGTGGATCATTTTTTTGTATTAAAAACAAGCTTTATGTGTGCCAATATCTAAATTTATTATCTCATTTGGATGGCGTTTTAACGGCTCAAAAGCCTCTACAACCGGACTTAAAAATTTAGATACGACATTATTATCTGCATAGATTTAAATTATTTATTTAAGTGAAATTTTAATGAATTCTCATCTGTAGCTGCGCTACGATTAACTAGGTTACCTACTTACTTCGCAAACAAGAAATTCAGAGTTACCTTCCAGGGTAGGTTTACATTGCCCTCCTTCTGGTCGGGTAAAAAACGGAATTAACCCATGGTGATGTCTGTTTTCAATGGTCCAAATAAATATTTCTTTAGAACTGTTTTAAACATCCGGACACAATCAAATTGATCTATTGTTAAGATGTTCGGATAACGAAGTGGCTAACAAGAAATCAAAGAGAGTTGTAGGAAAACTTGCTCCCATATGTTAGATTTGTTAGAATGAATATTGGCTGATTGGCTGTTCTCTCACTATTGTCTAAAATACATCGCAAACAACTATAGCAGAACCCCTAAAAATATTGAGAAGCATCAAAATTTTATGCACAAGACTACTTACCTACTTGTACATACTAGCTTAGCTTGATAAAAGTTACTTCAAACATATCAATACATTACAAACCAAAATTGTTTAATAACCTCAAACGCAGATTAGAAACCTTATCTACGTTTAAACGCTTTCAAGGCCACTGTTTCTTATAAACATTTTGCGGCTAAGTACCTAGGTAACAACCAAACTACTTAATACAGAGTTTACCTTGCATATGTAAACCAGATTATCTTTATTTTCAGATCACGACCCAGACCGTCGTCGTCGGGCCGAGATGTGTCCAAAACGCTGATAACTAGCTCTTATCTTATTCTACTTTACAATCTTGTATGTCTACGGCTTATAGAGTATAAACTTTTTGTTACCATGGATGACAAACATTAACAATACATATGTTTAATGATAACGATTTTGCAATTAACCACGAAGATCTAATCGGGGAAGGCCGCACTGTGAACGGTTTTGGCCTATTTTTACTGTAACAATAAAGTAAGAATTTATTTGCAACCGCATCTTGAAACAAACATATTAACTACTATGCATATATGCATAGATATGCATAATAGGTATGACGGAACTTCAGCTGTTTGAAAGCATAATATAGTCAGACTACCAAATTTTATTAAAATCGTTCCCATAAAAACCAATAGCTTCATAGGTAGGTATATTGATTTGACCATAGTTTATATGAAGAATAATTATTAGTATTGATAGGGACCTTTATATTGGCTCTGCTCTTCCATTACCATACAAATAGAGATGAAAATAGAGATTCTGTTTCTGACAACCAGAGAATATAATGCGAGTATAGAATAGAATTTGAAAGTAGAGTATACTATAGGGTAGGCTATAATATTTTAATATTTTACCTAAGCGTGTATTTAAAAAAAAATACGCACTGAATTGAGAACCTCCTCCTTTTTGGAAGTCGGTTAATGAAAACGAGATTTTCTCAATATATACCGGTCTACTTAATATATTCTAACAGTGCATACAAGTTCGAATTGAATTTATTGACATCACCCACACTCGGTTTTTTAGGGTTCCGTACCCGAAGGGTAAAAAACGGAGCCCTATTAATGTCACTCGGCTGTCTGTCTGTCTGTCTGTCTGTCTGTCTGTCTGTCCGTCTGTCCGCCGGTCACAGGTCTCTAGCTCGCAGACGAAATGAGTTACAAACCTGAAATTTTGGTATTTAGTGTAAAACGTTAACCCAAAATCAAATATTGAATTAGAAATTGAATTAAATTATTTTTCAGGGGGGCTCCCATACATGAAAAAGGAGCCGGAAAAAAAATTTTTTCTTTACCCTAGCTTGTGGGGTATCATTGTTTAGAGCTCATTAAGTAGAGTACAAATATATATTTTTTTAAATTTTATCTCAAAAAATAAGGGAATGGGAGGCCATCAAAGTTGTCAGTTTTAAACTATTTTTGTGACGGGGGCTATCTCAAAAACTAAACTAGTTGGGAATATGATATTTCAATAAATTATGAACTATATGCTCTATTTAAACAACAAATACTGAAAACAACGATTTATTAAATAGTTTATAAGCTGTGACCAAAATAAACGAACATTTTTTTGGGTTTTTCTTTCACGGTTTGTTGCGATGTCTAGCTCGGAAATTAAATATTTCTTAGACCCAAAATATTATATTGTTCATAATTATGTACGGAACCCTGAAAGAGCGAGGCCCGACTCGCACTTGGCTGATTTTTTAGTCATATCAATTCGCTCTCAGTTCATAAGGCGGAACAATGACATTTAATTCTTAACGCATCAGAGCACGTGGGAGCGGTGTATATGTTTTGAAAGCGAACACATGAGTCACGTCTTCAAATAAGGTGTTTATTTTATCTTCGTTAAGTCGAAAGTCCAAGATAGTCTTTTTGTTGTTTTATCTTTGAAAAAAGTGAACGAATGACGAACTCAACCAATCTCCTGTGAAAGTCTTTCTTTGTTACTTCCATTTAAACTTTAAGGGTTACTTCTTCTAGACAACAAAAAATAGGAATGATATTTTGAAGTCAGATCTTGATTGTCTCAATGACTGCTACAATGTGACGATCGCATTCACCTTGGCCAACTCTCTCGCTATTAGCTAATAGCGCATTTTGCACCAGGGACACCATAATTCAGTCAATCACCACAATTGAAATTGATCTATGCTGCTGTTAGACAATAGACCCGCTTGACAATAATAGGTATACCTACCTATTAGAAATTGGCATCCGGTTTAGGTTAACAGACATCCTTCGCCTTCATCTATCTACGCCTACATTCATAATAATAGATGTTTCTTCTTATTAATTATTTTGCTGCTCGTACTGACTTTCACTTGTATAATGTATTAATATTTATTTGATTTCACATTCTTGTATTTATGTATACCTATTACCTACCTACTTAGTTGAAATGATTGCATTGTAGAATCAGTTATTTACCTAGTTACTACAATTAAAACTTTTAACGCAGGTCATAATGTTCTTCATTGCCATTAAACTTTCTTGTAAAACAGGAGTTCTTTGTACCTACGCTGTTTTCAATTTATGAGTGTACTAAAATTACTGAAGTATCTCATTATACTTATTTTATTAATTATCTACTTGTTACTCATGAAATAATTTGCTTGTGTTTAAGTGTTTAAAATGCCGTTTTGTTTTTCCGAGGTAAGAAGTATTGCTGTTCCCACATATATCTCGATGCTTTTCAGTGGCGTAACTATATAGCATGGCATGGCATGGCATACAGGTGGCATTTCGGCAAAATGCCACGTGCCCTCAGCCGGAAGGGCCCCCCCTTCTTTATTTTAAAATAAAAACTTTAACGTTGGTCGAGCTTTATATTGGGCATGACAGGCTTCATCCGACTAATTTGCCAAGGGTCACAAACGGTGTAGTTACGCCACTGATGCTTTTCAAGATTAGTTTGAGCGGTTAACCGAAAAAAGGTAACAGACGGACAGGATTTATTGTATTAGTACGGTAGATCGGAATCTAATGCATCAGAACTACCTATGGATGCAACAAGGTAGTAGATGGCAGCGTAGATGTCCTGAGGCGCGAAGGGGATGCGCCTCATGCCTCGTTTTTGTTCCCCGCATGCGTCCACGTAGCTAGGACTGATCGACGCATGCGGGACAGGTAGGTACATTGATTTCTGGAAATCCTATAATATGTACCAATCGAACATGATTTCACTTCATTGTAATCATGACTGGATAGGTACCTATGTAGGTACGTGACAATATCGTGACACTGATTCAAAGAAGGCAACTAACGCTAGCAACCCACAGCCCACTAAATATTGTTGTCACGTAACCACCTTGAACCTGAATGTGTGACAATACGCATCTCTATACCTACACAGTTCAATGGTCGATTTCATATGCTAATTTTATCTAAGGCCATTCCAGTAGGCGATCGTTATTGGTTATGATTCGATTATTTATTATTCATTGAAGTACTTAGGTAGCCTTATCATTGCTTCATGGAAACCTATTCATAGGTTTCTTTGTACGAAATAATCTTTTAAAGTGTTTAATGTTTATCACTTGTATACATAAAGGCGCATACTTAAACATGCCATAAAATACAACGGTCAAGATTATGGGTTATTATTCAATATTTATAGGTACATATTAGGTATATTTTCTTGTATGGTTAACGCCCAAAAACACCATGATCCAAAGAATATTTTCGAGTAATTTTTCCTGTTGCTGCATTATTGAATTTCTTACGTAGAATTACGTCCTCGAAGGTATTCAGATCAATGAGCAAATGAGTCTTTAATTTCAAGAAAATTGAGTAGCATATTGGTCAATGAAGTTGATATAGTAGGTACCTATATCAACTACGACAGTTATTTTTGTCGTAATTCGGCCAAATCACATATTCTGCTCCACACAATTTTTTCCACACATGCTCGGAATTACTCTACATGATCAAATCAGTAATGAGGAGACCTGTAGAAGAACCAGTGACATCCATATAGCTCGGAGGTTGAAATGTCAATGGACAAAGCACATATTTCAAAAACCGATAGATGTTGGGGTCCATTCGCAGGAAGTCTCTGGATACAATCGGCGAAAAAGCGCGGCGTGTGGAAGTCCCTAGCAGTCCCGTCCAGTCTAGCAGTGGACGTCCAGCGACATCGAGTGGACAATGACGATGACACATTTTCATTTTCCATGAATAGGTTATATCTGTCTAATCATGAATCATCGATCAATGTTTATAGATAAAGATATGATAAAGATAAGCCATGTTATGTTTTTGTCGTATTGCGCAATGCTTTAGCAAACAATATAATACCTAGTAGGTAGTATCTAGTAGTACAGCCCACAGTTTCGTTTTCGTTTGTTAGTCAAACAAACTCAGCTGATTACAAGGTTTTTAGGTTCGTACAGGTTTTCTGAAGTAGGTAGGTACTTACTTTTCACTTGAAAAATAGTTTAGTGGAAGTTTAAAAAGTGATGATGCAGTTTAAGTAGGCACTAATTAGGTACCTACCTACTTACCTACTACCTTAGAGAAAATGTTCCCATATTATTCTTTATTCTTTATTGATGAAACATATCCGTGGAGAGTGGAGACATTACAGTTGCCCAATTTCTCCACGGGCTACTAAATACAATGCATAATAAAATATAAAAGAACCCTAAAAATTACCTATTTATATACCTGCCTATTTCCTAAAAATTGCGTTTAACGCATTGAAAATAGAGAACTATTTTAAGTATCTAGTAGATAATCACATTTTTTTATTATACAATAGGTAATATATTATGGCCATTTATTGGTATATAAAATGTTACGGTGTAGGTATTCATAAACTTGATTTGATTTGATTTTTATCAGATTTGTAAGAATTACGTTTATAATATGTATACTATGTATAAGTTTATTTAATATGTATGTTTATTTAATAATGTATTAGGGTATTCGCAACAGTTAGAAAACATGATCAGTTTGCGGTGTCATTTAAATCAATATCTACGTTCTAGTCTCAAGTTAATACCACAAGCCACAAAATGTTATGTATGCAAGTAGGTACCTTTTATTGAAGTGTTACTTAAGTTTGTTTGATTCCCACAAAAGCGAATAGGTACTTAGCCGAAGTTCTCTTCAAAATCTTACATGTATAAGCAAGTATCTACTTTGTTAAAATAATATTTGCAATCCATCATGCACTCACTGGGAAAGGCGGTGAACCTCTCGAAAGAATTACTGTAATAAATTGTGTATCTAACCTATTAACTCTCAGTTAACAATAGCTTAAGCAGCGTTAAGTGTTGGACCTCTAAACGACAGAATTTATTTAAGGGTCGGCAGTGCTATAATCGGGTAAAACAAGGTACAGCTTTCCGAGTTTTTACAATAGTAAATATTTAAACTTCTACACAAAATAAATACCATTAGTGACTTTATAAAATGAAGTATAAGATGATTAAAAAAAATCGCTACAAAGTCTTATATTAACAATAGAAAAAAATCGGGAAGTTCATAGAAAACTCTAAAATAGCGTTGCCGCTTTCCGAGTATTCTGAATTAGTTTGAGACATAAACACAACAAAAAATATTTTAAATTAATGTTAAAAGAACAAGGAACACGATAAATAAACTTGTTTTCCAATACAACTTTAAGTTTTTTTGAAATTGGGTAGCAAACATACCACATTTTTATCCACGATTTCTTCATACAAATTACTATGGCGCGCACCACTGCAAATTTCAACCTATATATTCCCGGAACGCGAAGCTTACGTTTCAATCGCCCGCGGGCTGTCAAGGTGGAAGGTGCGCTCGTCGCTTCAAAAATCCTGTCGCGATCTCTGCTCGTGTACAAACACAAAAACTCACTGGAGCGGTACCATTGGACAAAAGCACGTGACTAAATAAATACCTACCATGACGAGAAGCTTCATAAAAGAGCTCCGCTGTGAGGGGCTGCTACCTACGTAGTTCGCGCGAGATTATAATATTTTTCTATAAATTAGGATTTTTTTAACCTTTATTTAGTTAACTTCAGTAAATGATAAAATTAAAAAAATGTAAAATATACCAAATTCTTGCACTATGTGTATGTGAAATTCCAAAATTTATTATTTTAGAAAATTTCTTTTTTTTTCCTGTCAACCCCATATTTTTTGAACTCTAACTTTCATTATAATTGTATAATTATTTAGTCAGTCGTCATCATTTCATCAATCATTTTTGAAAGCTTTTATCGCCGAAACTATGACTCATAGCCCCATGGTGTTGGTGTTAATTTTTTTTTGACGTGATAAAGTCTTATAAATCGATGAACGCCGGCACGCACGAAAAAGCATGACACTTGAGCCGAGCGTGCAAGCGAGAGCGCGGAACAAGCGATAGAGAGGCACGATCTTCCTAAGTGTTTGGTTTCATCAATGTTTTCTCATTATGTTGTCACGTAAAATTATCTTCCGTAAACCGATTTTTCAGACAACCAATTTTTTTTTGTGATGTTTGTATGATCGCGTGGTCAGATTTTTGAAAGCTTTTACTTCCAAAACCATGGTCTATAGGTCCCTTAATGTTACTCAACCTTCTTATTTTCGTGATATCTATTCTGCTCACGTGGTTAGATTTTTAAAGGCTTATATCTCCGAAACTATAGGGTGCAGCAAAATGTTGTTGGTACTCAAACTTCTTATTTTCGTGATGTCTTTATTGCTCACGTGGTCAGATTTTTAAAACCTTACATATCCGAAACTATAGGGTGCAGCCTCATGTTGTTGGTACTCAAACTTCTTATTTTCGCGATATCTATGTGATCACATAGTCAGATTTTTAAAACCTTACATATCCGAAACTATAGGGTGCAGCCTCATGTTGTTGGTACTCAAACTTCTTATTTTCGCGATATCTATGTGATCACATAGTCATATTTTTAAAAGCTTATATCTCCGAAACTATAGGGTGCAGCCCTATGTTGTTGGTACTCAAACTTCTTATTTTCACGATGTCTATGTGCTCACGTAGTCAGATTTTTAAAAGCTTATATCTCCGAAACTATAGGGTGCAGCCCCATGTTGTTGGTACTCAAACTTCTTATTTTCGCGATATCTATGTGCTCACGTGGTCAGATTTTTAAAACCTTACATATCCGAAACTATAGGGTGCAGCCCCATGTTGTTGGTACTCAAACTTCTTATTTTCGCGATATCTATGTGCTCACGTAGTCAGATTTTTAAAAGCTTATACTCCGAAACTATAGGGTGCAGCCTCATGTTGTTGGTACTCAAACTTCTTATTCTCGCGATATCTATGTGATCACATAGTCAGATTTTTAAAAGCTTATATCTCCGAAACTATAGGGTGCAGCCTCATGTTGTTGGTACTCAAACTTCTTATTTTCGCGATATCTATGTGATCACATAGTCAGATTTTTAAAAGCTTATATCTCCGAAACTATAGGGTGCAGCCCTATGTTGTTGGTACTCAAACTTCTTATTTTCACGATATCTATGTGCTCACGTGGTCAGATTTTTAAAACCTTACATATCCGAAATTATAGGGTGCAGCCCCATGTTGTTGGTACTCAATCTATTTATTTTCGTGTTGTCTGTATGATCGCGTGGTCAGTCGCTATCAACCATTATTTTTGAAAGCTTTTATCTCCAAAACTATGATCCACAACCCCATGTTGCTTGAAAGTACTTGATACTCAATCTTTAAATTCGTGGAATTATGACGCAGTGTCGAAGAAGCTAGTACTCATAAAAGGCAAAGGCTACCTATAAAATTTCCACTTTAAAAATAAATAAAGATCTGAATTTCATTTACTAAACCATACCTTAATGGCCTAAAGAAATACCTATTTACCTAATACCTAAACCCATAGAAAAAATAGAGTTTACAATCGATGTTTTATGTATTAATGCGCGAAAAATACTTTATGTTAAATTAAAATACCTACACTGCCATCTCATCTCATCATCATCTGCCAAAAACCATAAGATATTACTACGACCTAATCAATACAAATAATTCACGCACATTTCAGTAAATTCACGTTGATCATTGATCATGAAAGTGTGGCAGACATTTCAGTTGCAAAAGCCGTGTCGATTATTTAGATTTTTTTTTAATCTAACGCCTACACCTAAACCCATGATGATTAGAAATAAATAGGTTAATAATAATAATATTAACATTTTGTACACGGACGTGAGAGTAAGATACATAAAAAATAATATTAATAAGTCAGTGAAGTAGTAGTAGCTGTTATTTTACTACACGGTAGGTATAATATCGACAAACATCTCGATAATAAGATAGCTAAGTATGCCTAGGTGAAGAACTCGCTCGCAACTTGCCTGCCGTGAATCGAGTGCGCGCACCCGTAGTACCGCTGCTGAATGTATCTATGTGTGCGTGCGCCGACGGTGGCTCTGTGTGTAGCGTTATATGCCTAGTTTTGACTACGCGCTCAAGGTATGCCGACCCTTAAGAAACCTCGGAGACTTAAAGCCAGTCATACATCCAAGAAAAGAGAATTAAATTAATAAATAAGCATGCATATCATAGAATCTTCTTCTTCTTCTTCTTCTATCTATCTTCATCTATCTATATAATATAATAAAACTGTAACAGATCCAATTCTGTACATTGAAGATATTTTGAAAATTTTTATTGGAGGGCACTCTATAATCGATACTGAAGCCAAAACTGCAATTTGTTTTATTTTTGTCTGTCTGCTTGAAGGCATGTCACCTGCTGACACTGCTGTTTCCACAGTATACCGAGTTAATTATAATACGTCATATGTACCGTTAATCTGTAAGAAGCCCATGGTCTTAAAATAACATGGTAAATCTCTCGCTATATTACTTACGTAGGTACAAACTAGTTAAAAAATTGTTAATTGCTTATAATAATATGTCCGGAACCCTAAAGAGCGAGGCCAAACTCGCAGTTGACCGATTTTTTCAGCATCTTGACGTAAAGATTACTCCTGAAGTCTAAGGGCCTGTTTCACCACCTTCTGATAAGTGTCGGATAGATTATTCAGAACTTTTGTCTTTGTCACTTGACATAAAGTAAGAAAGTGACAAAACTTACGTTTAGGCTATCCGACACTTAACAAAAGGTGGTGAAACAGGTCCTAAGAGTCTGTTTCACCACCTTCTGATAAGTGTTGTATAGCCTAAACGTAAGTTTGGTCACTTTCTTTCTTTATGTCAAGTGACAAAGACAAAAGTTGTCAATAAGCTATCCGACACTTATCGAAAGGTGGTGAAACAGGCCCTAAGTAAGTTAGGTATAGTGTAGAATATATTATTAAAGACGAGCGTAATTACCTATAGCCTATAGCCTTTCGATGAAAACATGGAAAAATACCAACTCCGGTCTGCATACAATGACCATTGCAGTGTAATAGATAGGCACCTACTGTAGCAGCTTTCAGAAAAATTAGCATACGTTTTGCATATTGCAACAAAACTCAGTCATTTAGTCAGTACTCGATGTGAAGATTATTCATAACCGCAGTCCGCATAGGCTCATCTTTGTCTATATAATTATACAAAGAGATTTTTGTTCTATCCGCAAATAGCCAACTGTTTACTGTAAATGTTTGCATCTCAGGTGTTAGGTACTTGAGTTAGTCACCCTATGCAGTAACATATTGCTTGCTGCAGCTTCAGCTGCATTGTATTTTTGATTTGTCGACCAATCATTATTATTTACTAGCTTCTGACAGCGGCTTCGCCCGCTTAGCTGTAGCTATAGATTTGGTTATTTCAAAATCCCGTGCGATCTGTGGATTTTCCAGGATAAAAAGTAGCCCTTGTGTTAATTGTATTTTTGATTTGTCAACCAATCATTATGTTATTATTTACTAGCTTCTGACAGCGGCTTCGCCCGCTTAGCTGTAGAGCTATAGATTTGGTTATTTCAAAATCCCGTGCGATCTGTGGATTTTCCAGGATAAAAATTAGCCCTTGTGTTAAGTCAGGGCATAATCTATCTCCATTCAAAATATCAGCCAAATCGATTCAGTAGTTGCAGCGTTATAGAGTAACAAACATTCACACACACACACACACACACACACACGGACGCACGCACACACACACACACGGAGACACACACACAGACACACGCACACACACACGCACACACGCTTTTATAATATTAGTGTGATTGTTCCAAATTATTGTATCATCAAACTATCAGCGAGTAGAAGTGGCAATGGTCAAAGGCCAAGCTTCTCGTTGGAGCCGGCTAGTGGGGACCGACGGCTTAACGTGCTCTCCGAGGCTCGAGGGTAAAGAAACACCGCCAATATACCAACCAGGTTGGTTTCTTGACAGAAAAACCCAATAAAAAGGCCAAAAAATTTTACTTTTTACAAGCAATTTTTTGGCCCCACCTAGGAATCGTATCCCGGACCTCATGAGTCATGACCCGCTGTCGAGCATGCTAACCGCTGGAATAACGAGGCAGTTTTAGGAGAATTATATATACCTACTAGCGGACCCGGCAGACGTCGTCCTGCCCGGCGACATACTGACATCAGTGCAACCTACCCGGTCATCAAAGTACTAATATCGCAATTAAAAAATAAGGGTTGATCGCAGAAGGGTGAAAATTTAGGATTGTATGTATTTTTATATGTTGTATCATAAAAAAATAAAAACTAAAAATTTGGTCTAAAAAATAAAAAATAAAAATTTAGGGGTGGACTACCCTTAACATTTAGGGGGATGAAAAATAAATGTTGGCCGATTCTCAGACCTACTCAATATGCTCACAAAATTTCATGACAATCGGTCAAGCCGTTTCGGAGGAGTATGGGAACAAAAATTGTGACACGAGAATTTTATATATGTACATATAAGAAGATTATGTATACCAAAATTTATTTTAGCTTAGCCTAAATGAACGCGAGGAAGTTAAATCAATATTCCACGGTATCGAATAACATTAGCGAGCTATTACAAGGCTTTGCAGTGGATTAAAATATTAAGTGTCGATGGTAGGTACGAGTACGTACGATGGACGTACCTTCCGCTGGGGCGCGCGGCGGAAACGCGCCTCGTGACTAACATGAGCGGTGTGTATATTGACCATTATATTTTATTACGGAGAGAGCCTGCTATTCATCCTTTTAACAGTGGTGCTAATTGAGTTGTATACGAATCTATATGAACTAAACTAAAATGACAGGGTTAAAATTTTTAGCACTATTTTTAGGTAAGATAGTGTAAAGCACTATTTTTGTGTGCAAACGAAATAGCACCAGTGTCATCATTGTGGAAGATAAAATCATAAATTCAATCGAATCTCATAGCTTCAAGTAGAGTTCATGACAGATTTGAAAGACTCAGTAGTAGGTACAAGGTCGTCAACTATTGGGCCTCATGAATAGACTCAGAGTCAGTCAGCGGGGGATGGAGACAGCTATGCTTGGGATTAAATCAGAAATGAGGGCATCCGTAGAAGAATCAGAGTTGCCAGTATACCTAGCTCATTTGGTCCGCGAAACTGAAGTCTCAATGATTGGGGCAAATATATCGAAGTGCTCAAAATATGGCGATCCCGCACTGGGAAAATCAACGTTGGAAGTCCCCCACAAGATGAAAGAACGATCTCAAGGGAGTCGCTTGCAGTCGCTGGATAAAAGATTCACAAGATCGTGCTCCTTATAAGAGAACTAAATACATATGCAGTACTAGACGTTCATCGGTTGAGATGACGAAGACGACAACGTACTTAGAATAATGATTTTATTTTTGGTCACGCTTCTTACATTGGAATCTTTATTGAACGCTTACAAAGTTTATTATTTATACGTAGTTGAAAAATAAGTAATATATTTTAGAATGGCAAAGAATTGTCAAATCATAGATAGTTCTTTGGTAACACACGTGACTGCATTTGACCCACGGATCTCTCCTCCCTTCCTCGCACTGCTTTGCTTCGCGCTGGGTGGATGGCTTTAGTAGAACTGGTTTAAAATTATGTTCCCCTTGTAAGTAGCTATAGTGTGTAGGTATATGATTATAGTCATCCTTGACGTTACGCTTGCATTGTCACCCTTGCTGGTGGCTGGTGCGCTACAGTCATCGCCCATTGTCTACTGTGCATCATAAACCGTGGCCAGCCATTTGTGCGATCATAATAAACATGTCACTCGGTACTCTGTACTAGCACAATGGAAAACTGACGAGACTCTAGTTTCTACCATTTGATCAATCGTTTTCCTATTTTATAACAAAATACCTACTGAATAAACCAACTTCTGAAAAGTTCTACCAAGACAAAGAATACTTACTATAACTGCGTATCTACCTAGCGAAGCCCAAAAGTACGATCTCGTATAGTAGGTATCAAATTAGATTTGACAAGGTAGACGCCACGTGAGGACGGCTGGCTTATTAGTCTTAATATGCAATCCACTAAAACTCGTGAAAGACGTTGCTCTTTGGAAATCCAGTCTAAAAACAACGAGGAATCTGTAACACTACTTATTACTATCTACTTCAACCCTTTTAGGAAAGCGAGTATACCCGGCCAGGCACTATGATGTCATCGACAGGAAAAAGGAATACCTACCTAAGAAACTAAAAATAAGGATCTAAACACTAATCTATCTAAGATCTAAAAACTGCAATACTGCAGTTTGGATGCAGTTCTCTTGCAGTTGACATAACTCGATCGCAACTGCCGAGTCGGCGTGTTAATACAACCGAGTGCGCAGTCGGTATGCGAGTGCAATGCAATTATGTCCACGGCAGATACTTTAACTTTGATGTCGGCTTTCAGTCGGTATACTTAAACAATAAAAGGCGTAAACAAGCAAGAATTTTATTGACCTACAAAACACAGCTCTAATATAATTAACGCACTCAGAGATGTTACGTCCGTTGTCCCAATTTACTTCTTTGTTCAAACATCACACGGTTTTACGATTTGTTAACACATAATGATTGCAATGGAATTTTTGTATTTGTTTATAAGTAGGTAGGTAGGTAGATTTCTGCAGGTTAGAAACTTTAAACTTATTTTGAATCTTTTGAGTTGCTAGGTGTACCTACTCGTACCTCTGATCTGTATACAAGCTGAATTATTATTTGCAATTCATTGTTCTCTTCGTTAAAGGAAAACGTGAAGTAATCTGCATGTTTAGTGAAACGGAACGACCTCAGCGAACGGTCCGATAGACGGACTACATTTGGACTGCGATTTGACTGCAAAATTGCAGATTTGGTGCAGTTTTATTGCAGTTGACATTACTGTGTCGAAACTGCGGCCGAACGGCTGGCTTGTATTTAGGTACTCCAAGTAGGTAGGTAGGTATAAACCGTTTCTTGTTTCTTGCATTATTTGTCGTACCTACTTCTGGCATAAGTTTTAATACTGGTTTGGGGGAAAAGGGGGATGTTAGTCGTTTTCAGCATAGCTATAATAGAATATGAATAACCTCCTTTAAAAAAAAAAAATTCGGGTAGTCCTAGATCATTTTCTAGGCCTTAGTCATGCAATTAATTCAAACGAGTATTTTATAGTCCGATTTAATAACTCCTAGAAGATACTCCTAGTAGATATATGTTTCATGTAGGTACCTAATAGGTAGGGAAGTATAATAAAAGTGTAGGTACTTTTATAGGAACTTTTTGTGTAATAAAAGGTTGCTTTTATAGCAGTTACAGCGGTTACAGTTATGCACGTGGCGTACATCCGGCATGCTAATTAAAATTCTGCAGTTAAAATTGAGGTTTTCTTAAATTTTAATATGAACGGCATAATTTATTCTTTATGAGTTTTTGCTTGCGGTCTCTCATACCTATATTTTTGAGCATGAATTTGACCTAATTACATAATTATGTATATTATATATAACAATATTTATTGCATTT
Organism: Melanargia galathea; assembly: GCA_920104075.1. Classification (NCBI taxonomy): domain Eukaryota; kingdom Metazoa; phylum Arthropoda; class Insecta; order Lepidoptera; family Nymphalidae; genus Melanargia; species Melanargia galathea. The sequence continues at coordinate 8,772,260 of OV049876.1, forward strand.
TTGGTAGATTTGTGTTACCAGATGGGTAATTAAATGTTTGTTTGTATTGGATGATAAATAAAGGACTTTACAGTTACTGATTGTTTAATGTTTAGATGCACAAACACAATTACCAATTTTATTATGACTAATTAAATGCAGTGATTTTAGTACTACGTCTTACAGTCGCGACGTGCCCGGGTAGACTCCGGTCCGCGGCCGTGTGTTGTCATGCAGTGCGTTTTGCTAACGTCCGCAGAACGCCCTGCATGCACACCTAATGTGTCGCTACACATTCATGTATTAAAAAACTTAACTAATCCAACCACTGAATGTTAAAATTACAGATTAAAAGAGAGTAGCTACTCGAGTCCTAAAAAGCCATGTCCTAGAAGGTCAGAAGCGATTGAAATTTGAATCCGCAATTTTTTCTCATATAAAAAAAATTTAAGAGGAATTTTGTTCGAGCATAGCGCATTCAACTGACGTTTGATTCAAATCTGTTTGTATACTACTTAATAATAACTACATATCTGTCTGTGGCATGCAACGGTTTCCGTGAAAATATTATGTAATAGTTTAAAAGTTACACGAGCAAAGTTTACATCCTAGTTACCTACCTACTTAAATGTTGTTCCTGAACTCTACAGAAAGTGAAATAAAAAGGAGATTAGTCATTAAAACAACATTTCTCGTTTGTTTCTTACATTTATTGAAATCGATAATATCAGTTTTGGAGGAGTAGCACGTTATTTATCAATAGTACCTATAGGTATTATGTATTCACAAGTTGCTTTCTGTATTGAATGTACCTACCTACTGGGACACAAAAAACAATCAACATCTATTTAGAGTATTTGACATTGAAAATTTACATTGTATTCAGTTTCTATTCATTTTATTGAAAAAATAACGTTTCTTTATTTTTTTTGTCAATTTACAGTCCAGAAATAGTTTAAAGTTATTTATAAAAGTTACGTTTTTCTGTTGTAGACAAGTCTAGTCTAGTAACACATAATATTTTATTTGCGACATAATATTCTTAAGCACCTACTCTGCAAAGAAATAAGAAAAATTCAACTGTCTTGAATCAAAATCCATTAGGTTAATCCATATGTAAGTGCCTTTTTAAAGCTATTTTAAAATCAGCTTAATGGATTCCATTACGGAAAAAGTCTATACTATTAGGTATGTACATTCCGAGTCTTTATTTAACTACATATTTTAAAAATAAGTAAAAAATAAGTTAAAATCAAAACCTAATAAATGACAAACTTATTTGACAGCCGAATTTTTGCAACATGTAACAGTTAGGTACAGTTTTACTTTAACATCTGAATTTTTTTATTATGTATCCAATTATGTTTATAAATGAATCGTAATAATTTTTTTGATGCAATAAATCGTATTTTTTTATGATATTTATAAACGAAGGGACAAGGGACTTTATATTATAATACCTTTAAAAAAAGTTACAACTGCTATTAAAGTTACGAAGTCCAATGTCACAGTCAAAACCTGCTCACCTAAATTCATTTCTATTTATGGACGGATCAAGTTCATACATCTTAATCATATTATACATAATTAAATAATTCCATTCCAAGAGAGCGAATATTCGTACACGACGTGAGAGCCGAGTTATGCATTTATTTACTTACTAGGTAAATAACTTAATAGTTGATATCAATGATTAATGATTTTATATAATAATACTGTTTATTTTGAAAACGTACATTATACCAAAGAGTTCAACTTATTGTGAAATAATTCACATCGTCATCATAACTTGTACAAGTAAGTATATTTTAAACATCTTCACTTACTTAAATGTCTATGCTAGTCAAGGATAAGTAAGAAAAATTTTAACGTCGCGTCGTTGTCAGTCTGGCAACTTGTGTGGCAGCTGTTATTTAAAATATGTAAGCATAAAAATGAAATAGTTATAAATGCCTGCAGCATTCGGTCGTTCAACTTTAAGTAACATGATAGATTCGTTCCAGACACGATCTTTCTGTATCTAACTTAGATTATTTTTCTATTCGTCTTTAACATAGGTACGCACAAAAAACTTAAATAATAGTAAATGCGCAACAAGCCTCGCAAACAAAAAGCGTAGGTAGTTCACCCTTTTGAACTTTTTGTCATAGATAAGTGTACATGGTGACATTAATAAATACGGGTTGTGAATAAATAAACATCAATTCTTGTACATGTCTGTATTACATTTTTGACTTCGAGAGACTGTCATCAATCCCTCGAGTCGTCGAAAGCGTAAAACCGTTACGAACGCCCGCGCTTTTCGCCCGGACGCGGACGAGCGCAGGGGATGAGCCGATCTAGTAACTCCCACCATTTCAAAACCTGACTCATTTTTGAAAAGGCCATAATGCGAGGCCGATATGGTCGATACTGAATTAATAATTGTATACGGAGGAAACAAATTAGCATACACAAACTTGTCACTCAAGTTTTACGTCATATAATAGAGTTCCACTGACGCTAACGTTTCCGAATTTGATTTCACCTTTTACGAAGCAATTTAAAAATAAATTACTAAACACTCGATATCACAACACGTACACGTAGTAGCACGTAGCACATAAGTACATGAAAGGACACGCCCCGATGGCGCCCGGACACAACACAACTGCCTATTGCAATCCAGCGTGTTTACCTACACAACACAATTGAGTCAATCTTTATCCCGGAGCAGTTCTGACTTTGCACTTTTTTCGTTTCCGTGAAATGAAAAGTTCGAACTGTCTTTTTGTTTGTACGCTTTATCGAGTTTCGCCGTGGGAAGATCGTTCTCGACCGGCGGAGTCGTCGACACGACACCCACGGGGACAGGTTTGGAATCTATATTTTCACAACGGCAGAACTCTTGTAGCCAACGTTCGGAGTTGTACGACGGCCCCTCTCCTCCCAATTCAGCAGGTAGAATGTCGAGAGGCAGCGAATCGTGTAACGTAGACAAATTGTTGCCGTGAAGCACTATTCTTTCCCGCGTTTTGGCTTTGAGATACGGTTTGATGACGGCGAGAGCCGTTTCCACGTACCACGGCTGGCCTATGAAATGTATGCTTTTGAATCGTACGGGCATACAATCCTGCAAGCAGTCGATCATCATCTTTAGGATTTTCGCTTGTAAACTGCACGACTGCTTGAATGTAAACTCCGTCCAGTCCACAATGATGACGTATCCGTTGGCTTGATTCTGCACTTCGGCGAGAGTGCGTTCCAGCGTGAGGAGGAGGGCTCTGAACACGGAGAGCAGAGGACACGCGTGCGGGGTCCAATTTGAGGCGAACATGAGCAGCACGCACCGGCCGCGTCGGTCGCGCTGCTGCAGCACGCCGGGCAGCCCGTCGGCCAGGGCGCGCAGCACGCCGCCGTCCGCGCTGGCCCACAGCTCGGGGTGCTCGCGCCGATGCTGATGATACCGCACTAGCAGTTCGAAACTCTGCTGCACGTCGTGTTTGCGCGCGTACAGGAACCGCCGCAAGAAGTTGTCGTCTTGACAGCGACTCTTGTCGCGCAGGGCCAGGTTGAGGCTTGAGTCGACGGCTTCCTTGAGGCCGTCGAGAGCTCGCTGCCGGTCGCCGTCCGTGAGCCGTTTCCTGGACACGTCACAAAGGCGTTCATTCTGCATCTGGTGCAGCCTCCAGTCGTACTCGGCGTACTCGTTCATGTCTGGCGGCGGTGTGAGTCATGCGTCCTTTCACCGGCGTGTCTGGTTGCGCGCGCGCCGCCCGGAGCTCGAGGCCGACTGCGCAGCGTGCTCGCGCCGAGCGCCGCCGCCATCGCGGCCCGTTCATTAAACCGCATTATGCTGCGCTCACATTCCCTCAGAAGTTCAGCCACTAGCTCGGGCGAGTGACCAGTGTTTACCTGCAATCATGAATACATGTTTAAAAAATAATAAATCAAAAAGTGCCCACTACCTGTATAATATCATACTAGGTTTTGCCAGCAGCTTCGCCCGCGTGAATTTCGGTTTTTCGCAAATCCCGAGGGAATCGTGGATTTTCGGTTCCCGCTCCCTTTCCCAACCTATAGGCTACTTTCAAGGCAGTTAGCTATAGTAATCTACCTGTAGCTGTAGAATCCCGCGGAAACTGTGCATTTTTCCGGAATAAAAAGTAGCATATGTATCCATGCATCCAGCATGTAATCCAGGGTATAATCTATCTCCGTTCCAAATTTTAGCCAAATTCGTTCAGTAGTTTTTTCGTGAAAGAGTAACAAACATACATCCATACATCCTGTGTTTACAAACTTTCGCGATTATAATATTTAGTGTAAGGATCTACCTACTACCGCTTTTATAAGTTACTTCGACACTATTTGACAATGCAAAGTGAAGTCATCTACTTAACGTAGATTAAAAATTATTGCAAACACCAATGTAATAAAGGCCTTGTAGGCCATCATGAAGCAAATGGAACACTTAATAGCGCATGGAAATATTTCGCACGTATACTATAAATGTAAGTGGTGTCTACCAAACTGACATCTGCGTAGGTAGGTAGGTAAGTACATCGTTTATATTGTCAAATCTTGAATCTTTAACTTCGATGTAAGCAAGCTGCAAGCAAAGCAGCTTTTAGACCGTCCAAACGAGGCATAACTTACACAGGCAAAGCGAGTTATAAATAAAAAAAACTGAAGGTTGACTGTATACCGGTCAATTGGCTGGCTGGTTTCTGCGATGACGTCGACTGCGCGTGCGTAAAGGACGTACAATACGAGAGTGAGAGAGACGCCGTTATATATTGTACCATTATTCGACGAAGCCTTTTAAGTATAATGGAGAAAGAGAGCGTTGCAAAATATCGTATTCAATTCATACACCAAAAATTCAAAAGTCAAAATGCTCGGTTTGATGGTCGAGCTTATTTGAAGCTAGTGGGGCCTGTCACACTATCAATACCGTATCACGATCCACGGATCGCGGATTTCAAGACCATCCGGAAATCCATCAGTATTGACGCAAAAAAGCGGCCAAACCATCAATAATTGGATCGCGTATCGCGGATCGCGTGATAATACTGATAGTGTAACACCCCCCATTAATTGTATTTCTCGACAGCATTGTCAAGTTGAAAGTAAAAAACTTCAGCTATTTTCAACCCTAATTTATTTAAAAGACAACATAAATTGCATCTCAAGAAAAACTCAGGTGAGGTATAGTATAGTCTGTTCGTTTTCTTACGGTCGCCTTTTGTGTCTAGCCGCCTCCGCCGCGCGGTGTTTTGCCAAAGACACCGCCGTGACTTCAAAGCATGCCGCGTGGGGTGTACAGGCACAAGGGGTTTTGGCGTTTTATACCTACTCATATTTTTTCATTAAAATTCTCTTTCCTTTTTATATTTTTTTATATTCGTATTTTATTACAATATAACCATAAACATAAAATATAATATTCTCATGAACACGGGTCTTCTCTCAAAATGAGAAGGATTTTAACCATAGTCTACCACGCTGGCCATGTGCGGATTGGCAGACTATGCGGAGATTCTGTTAGAATAGAAAAAAAATTACAAACAGAAAAAAATTAATAAAAATAAAAGCAGAATACTAAGAGCACCTGCGCCTGTACCGACACTAAGTTACCGAACGAACTATAATTTAACACTATAACTACAACTACACACACAACTACAGCCTTGTTTTAACGTCCCACTGCTGGGCACAGGCCACCTGCTCCATAGGAGAGAGGGATTTAGAGCTTAGACCCGCCACGCTGCTCCAATGCGGGTTGGCGGGATTTAACACTATAACAATGACTTTATTTACATATTATAATTACCTATGTATTTCATCATCCTCAATCATCGTCATCTCAATCGATAGTCGTCTACTGCTGGACACAAGTCTTCTACATGGATCGCCACAGAACATGATCCTGCGTCACCTGTCATCCATCGAATCTCCTGAGATTGTCCGTCCATCAGCGGTCGGTCTTCCAACATAACGTAGAAACTGCTTTGGGCTGAACCTTGGGATTCCAACATTTATTGGTTCTTCGAGCTATGTAGTAAATACATTCATTAGATTACCTTGTAATGTATGTATTCATTACGAATAAACCTTTGGATCCCAACATCTACCGGTTCTTTGAGCTATGTAGTAAATCCATACATTAGATTACCTTGTAATGTATGTATTTACTACGAACGAAATACCACCACCGCCTCTCAGCGCTAAAGTATAAACGGATGGCCGAAAATCGTATAACGTCCGCGCTTTGTACCCTTCATCGTACGATTGTCGATTGGTTACCGACTACCGTAATCGGAACTCATTACTCACGCATCATTTATAACAGCCACTCCATTTCTGTACTTCGATAGACAAACGAGTGAGTACATGCAGCATTATGTGATATCTGTTGGATAAATTGTTGGGAGGCATGTGCCTGTAAGTACGCCGGTTTTTAATGTCAATAATATGGTAATGAGCACGATGACGAGCACATACCTACCTACAAATAAGTAAAACTTAACAATCATACTTGAACACTTGACTTTTATCAGATTCGGTCTCCTAAACCTTTATATACCTTTATATACGTGTAATGTGGTCAAACCCGTGTTTGTAAACTAGTATCATATTTACCTACTAAAATGTATGAAAATAATATTAGGACCATCATGCAATAAGACAAAAAAATATCGATTTTTTATTTAGGATATAATTTTGGCCTCTATTTTTTTAGGATATAAATTCAAAAGCGTAAAAAAATATTTTTTATATATATTTACAGGAATGTTATCCTGACATACATAAAATTACCCGCTCCGTGACCACGTCCTATACGTTAGACTTCAATGGGGGTGCGTGACCTCAAATTCTAAATATTTCTTCCCCATCCTTTGTTTATCTACTTGGTTGGTGTTTCCGGTACATATTTATGTATGTGTCCAAAAACTATTATTAGATATTTTTTAATTATAAAATGATATTTAAGCATTAAATTAATGTTTATGACTATTAGTGAATGGTATTTAATTACGTCCTTAATTAAGTATATTTTCAGTTACTAAAGAATTGGTGACAACCCTAGCTTAACAGAATACGGTCTAGTAGATACGTCTATTCCTCTGGGTTCACTTTCTCTTTGTTTCAAGTAAGTAGGTCTTTTCATATTTGGATTGGCTGCCACAAACAGTTTCCGGGTTGAATTTACATTACAAAGAAAATTACGAAAAGACGAGATATGAGCACAATATACTTAGGTAAATAGGGCACCTACATTGTAAGAAACAATTTATGTGAGGTTTATCAATGTTAGTTGTTAAAAGTGTAAACAAAATGTATTTTAGTTGATATTCTTAAGCTTCTTAGGATATTGTTAACTTGCGACTTATCTGCTAGATAATCCCAGTCTCAGTCTATAATACATACAAGTGTTTATCTTAAGATATATTATATATTAATGTATATAAAATACCGGTATGCGTATGTTCATAATTCTCCTCCTAAACAACTTGATCGATTTTGATAGGTGAAGTATTTATTTGTACTTATGGGGTCACCTAAATCGTTCTTAGCTATAGTTATAGGACTTAGGTGGCGCTGTTGTAAAGGACCAGGATTTTTTTTATAACTAACCTACCAAATAAAAAATTTTGCAAGCAAGGTGTGGCTGAACAACGTCTGTCTACCAAGTCTGCTTATTTATAGACATATAAATGAACCACCTGCTAACTAACCAGGGAATTCCAGGAATTACAATGATTTTTTTCGGTCTCTGACTATACTTATAATTTAAAAAACATGACGTTAACAATCACGCCCCGATAGAACATTCTTGGACAGCTATCAAACTCGCGATTGAATAGCGCTCAATCATCAACATACCTGAACCGCTATGCCGTCACAGCACACTCACAATTTGATCATTACCATCACATTAACTGCTCGTAAACGCTATGTTCGGTCTCGGTTGATGTACATTTACTGGGGCAATGACTCTTAAAAAATTAAACCGTGGCGCTGCACCGCTGGTCGTTGCCCTGCAGTGAATAGGCTCGAAGCCCGAAGTAAAAATAGATTCACTCCGAGCCACGAGATGCGAAGATTGTCTCCCTGCGCGCTCGAAACACGTAACGGCTCGGTTGCATAGCGTGCGAGTGCCAGTCAGCTTGGAGGTCTAGCTAGCACGAAAGTTGCTCGAGGTCTGTGGCAAGTGGCAACGAGGTAGCGAGATCATCACTTTACTGTGACAGTCGCAATCTATACTAATATAATAAAGCGGAAAAGTTTGTTTGTTTGAACGCGCTAATCTCTGGAAATACCTGTCGGATTTGAATAATTCTTTTTGCATTTGATAGCCCAATTCTTGGGGAAGGTTATAGGCTATTCAGCATCATGGTGCCACGGGATTTTTAACAACCTAAATCCACGCGAGTGAAGTCGCGGGCATCTGCTAGTAGTTAATAATAATAATTGGCCGAATTTATTGTTTTCTTGCTGCAACTGTACATCAAAGATTTTCATCAGAAATCAGAGATTTAGACCCGCTGGTCTTATCACTTTTTACCAACACATTATATAGTATATGTGAACCTGCTCTAGCATTATACTAAAACGTATTCAGAAAAATTACGTGCAAGGTTTAGGTAAACTGAAAAGTGACAAGTACTAAGCACTTAGTAACTACTTAGCTCATCTAAACCTAGAATTACAACAGTGCAGCTATTCTTGTTCCGTGTAGTCACACTTTATTAATCATACCGGTTAGACGGTCAGTAACTAGTATCCCAAGTTTATTCCCACCACTTTTTAATTAAACATTTGTTCTCACTACTCGTGTTCCCCCATCCGTCATATCAAAAGGCACAAAACTGCACATAGGTACATACATACAAACCAGTGATACAATCACTTGACGATTCAAAAGCACTTGTAAAATTTTATTTGAATAGAAAACTTTTATATTCTACTACTAGATGATGCCCACGGCTTCGCCCGTGTGGATTTAGGTTTTTAAAAATCCCGTGGGAACTTTTGATTTTCAAGAACAAAATGTAGCTTATCTGTAGAAACCCGTCCCCAAAACGGAAAAATCCCGTGGGATCCCCACGATTTCGGAATACAATTCCTTACAGCATCAGGGTTGAGGAGTTGGATATGTACCTACTCGAGTTCATTCAACGATAAAGTCTTTAATTGGTACCCCAATATCAATTTAAATAACCGAAAGTTTCTAAAACCCATTAGTTTTGGGGATTAGGTCCCCTACAGCATCAGGATTGAGGAGTTGGAATCCAATTTTTTTATAAAACAGGGTCGCAATGTTTCTCTATCGATTAAAAAAAAAATTACGCAAATCGGTTCAGAAATCTCGGAGATATCGGTGTACATAGGTAGAAAAACACAACTCCTCCTTTTTTGAAAGTCGGTTAAAAAAGTAACCTATGTTACTCCCTGGTTAATTCTCTACTTGTATGTGAAGGTCCCGTCAAAATCGGTTCAGCCGTTCCGAAGATTAGCCCGTTCAAACAGACAGACAGACAGACAGACAGACAGACAGACAGACAGAAAAAAATTTTAAAAACGTGTGATTCGGTTATGGTAGCGTTCAAATAACCATATGAGCTTAATATGAGGTAGTTATTTCGATATTACAGACAGACACTTCAATTTTATTTATTAGTATAGATATTCATAACTTATATTGAAAGTACCTAGCTACTATCTATAGTCTACTGTCTACTGTCTCTCTGTAGCTAGTATAGTCTACTGTCAGACCAGCCGCACGCACAGTGTAACCAAGCCATCAGTATGTAGCTACATGCACACAAATGGCGATATGCATCATTGTACCCGTTCTCGACTAGACTCGACAAAAACTTGATAAATTGTTCCTTTGACATGTACCTACCTAATGCAGAGATTGTTTACCGGAGACCTTTCATTGCTTTTTGCCTGACAACATTTCTATTTTTTTTTTCTACAGTTAAGAGAAGTGAAGTTAATTTGAAAATGATTAACGACAGCTTTCCAACTAAACTGCGATTCCGAAAGTCTATTTGAGAGACAATAATGAACAAAAGTAGTTAGATTTCACAATGTGAAATCGTGATGAAAAATTCGTTGAATCATCAGTTAAGATTAAGATGAAACCTGGAAAACTTTAAGTTGGATACTTAATATAGGTACTTGCTGTAGGTGAAAGCGTATTTTTGACGATTATAATACATAATTTCAAGGCAAAATAATATGAGAATGACAAGACTTTAAGCTCCTTTAAGCCACGAAAATCGTACACATTCAGTTCTTTTTGTTTACTTACATTACTGATGCTCTAACTTCTTTATTACCGGTATATTATGGTACAGTAATATGCTAGTTCAACCACCGTAAGGCCTAGGCCGCACTGTGAAATTTATTCGCGCGAATTTTTTCGCAAAATTGTGACATATGAGAATGTTTGAAGCTGCACGCACATGCGATTTAAAATTCGCGAGAAAAATATATTAAAATGCGGAATATAAACCGCGCGAATAATTTTCGCAGTGCGGCCCCGCTCTAAGTCAACCACTACGAGTAAAATATTGTCACAATAAGCAAACCACCAAACACAAGTCCAGCTTGATAAATGTAGGTAGATAAACGCGAAACTGGAACTAGGCTGATTGGTAATCGATCTCCTTAGATAAGCTGCGATAACCTATCGCAATATCTGTGTGCTTAGTGTGTTAGCTGTGTGCTTCAGCATTCGAACAATGCTGAATGTATTGGCGAACTCAAACCTTAATTCAAGCCATTTTAGGTCTATTTTACTCTGAAATCGATCAATAGTTTTCGAGTTCGTTTTCGAGTGCTCCGATTTAGACTAAGCACACTGATATTTTCGTTAGGTTTACCCTGAGGGTACGTTAACTAATAAAATGAATCGTATAATCATCACAATAGCATACAAAACTCTTTTTCCCATAAGTACCTACATGAATATTTTTAGGCATTATATGAAAACTAGTAGGGCGCGTGGGTGCGCGGCCCGCAAGCGGACCGCGAGGTTTCGCTTTCGGGTATTTTGGTTTGAGCAGCCTCCATATCCTTTATCTCTCCCCTATTCCTAATCCTCGATCATTATCACTCTCCATATTTTTTCTTCGAATCATTCTGCTCATCAAGTAGAACTTAAGGTCTTAATCATCTTTTGGCCAAAACTACTCTTCCATCTTTTATACTTGGTGAGATAGACACCGACGAAATTTGTATAGCCGCCATCTTGAATCCGCCATTTTGGTTTTTTTTTTCACCTCAGTGCCAATTGGATGAGGTTCTGAGTATTTTTTGTTTGAGCAGCCCCCATCTATCTACAAAACTCTGCCCGGGCTCATCAATCATCTTCCAAACCCTCAATCATCATGTCTTCCCATATTTTTCTTTGAGATTTCTCCAAAGAACCGCATCAATCGCCTTGCATACTTAGTTCACAACTTTATACTCTCTCTCAATATTCGCCATACATTTTCTATGGAAAAATAAAGTCCGCCATTTTGAATTTTTTTTGTATTCATCGAGTAGACCTTTGGATCCTGATCATGTTTTGCTAAGAAACAACTCTTTCATCTTTTATACCCTTCGAGATGGACACCGACGAAATTTGTATGGCGGCCATCTTTTTTTCGCCATTTTGAATTTTTTTTCGGCTCACTGCCAATTGGATGACGTTTCGAGTGACATTTGTTCGAGCACCCCCCACCTATCTTCAATACCTTAAGCGTGCTCTTCAACCGTCTCCGAAATCCTCAATCATCAGCTCTCTCCATATTTTTCCTCTTAATGAATTTTTGTCCTCTATACGAAACCATTTGTGAAAAAAAAAATTTTCATACAAAATTTTACAGGAGAGGCGATGAATGAGTCAGTGAATCAGAACGAACAGCTATATATATATTAACTAGTATGGCGCGTGGGTGCGCGGCCCGCTAAAGCGGACCGCGAGGTTTCGCTTTCGGGTATTTTGGTGAGAGCAGCCTCCACCTATCTCTCCCATATTCCTAACCCTCGATAATTATCACTCTCCATATTTTTCTCCGAATCATTTGTCAGAATGAGAGCTTTTTCCATAAAAACAAATTTTGAAAAGGAACTGGAGACACCGACGAAATTTGTATGCCCCCCGTCTTTAATCCGTCATTTTGGCCTTTTTTTCAACTGACTCTCTCACTCACTGACAATTAGATGAGGTTTCAAGTAATTTTTGTTTGAGCACCTCCCACCTATCTTTAATACTCTGACCGTGCTCCTCATACGTCTCCAAAATCTTCAATCATCAGCTTTTTCCATATTTTTCCTCCGCATGGAATTTTGTCTTCTATACGAAACCATCAGTGGAAAAGATTTTGTGTGAAAAAAATAAATTCCGCCTTCTTGATTTTTTCTGTTCATCAAGTAGATTTTTAGGTCTTGATCATCTTTTTCCAAGAAACGACTCTTCCATCTTTTATACTTGGTGCGATAGACACCGACGAAATTTGTATAGCCGCCATCTTGAATCCGACAATTTGGGTTTTTTTCGCTCATTGCCAATTGGATGAGGTTCTGAGTATTTTTTGTTTGAGCAGCCCCCGTCTATCTACAATACCCTGCACGGGCTCATCAACCATCTTCCAAACCCTCAACCATCGTATTGTCTTCCCATATTTTTCTTTGAGATTTCTCCAAAGAATCGCATCAAAGCCTTGTGTAGTTCACAACTTGTAGTCTCTTCAATATTCGCCATACATTTTCTATGGAAAAATAAATTCCGCCATTTTGAATTTTTGTTCTATTCATCGAGTAGACCTTCCGATCCTGATCATCTTTTGTGAAGAAACCACTCTTCCATCTTTTATACCCTCCGAGATGGACACCGACGAAATTTTTATGGCCGCCATCTTGAACCGCCATTTTGGTCCTTTTTTTTAGATCACTGCCAATTGTATGAAGTTTCGAGTAATTTTTGATTGAGCACCTCCTTTTTTCTCTCTCATCATCTCATTTTCTCACTCATTTTTCTCCGAATCATTTGTCAGAATGAGAGCTTTTTCCATAAAAACAAATTTTGAAAAGGAACTGGAGACACCGACGAAATTTGTATGCCCCCCGTCTTTAATCCGTCATTTTGGCCTTTTTTTCAACTGACTCTCTCACTCACTGACAATTAGATGAGGTTTCAAGTAATTTTTGTTTGAGCACCTCCCACCCATCTTTAATACTCTAAGCGTGCTCCTCACCTGTGTCCAAAATCTTCAATCATCAGCTCTCTCCATATTTTTCCTCCGCATAAATTTTTGTCTTCTATACGAAACCGTCAGTGAAAAAAACTTTTTTGTGTGAAACAATAAATTCCGCCATCTTGATTTTTTTTCTGTTCATCAAGTAGATCTTTAGGTCTTGATCATCTTTTTCCCATAAACCACTTTTCCATCTTTTATGCTTGGTGAGATAGACACCGACGAAATTTGTATAGCCGTCATCTTGAATCCGCCATTTTGTTTTTTTTCAGCTCAGTGCCAATTGGATGAGGTTTTGAGTAATTTTTGTTTGAGCAGCCCCCATCTATCTACAATACCCTGACCGGGCTCCTCATCCATCTTCCAAACCCTCAATCATCATGTCTTCCCATATTTTTCTTTGAGAGTTCTCCAAAGAACCGCATCAAAGCCTTGCATAGTTTACAACTTGTAATCTCTTCAATATTCGCCATACATTTTCTATGGAAAAATAAATTCCGCCATTTTGAATTTTTTTTCAATTTATCAAGTAGACCTTTGGATTCTCATCATCTTTTGCGAAGAAACCACTCTTCCATCTTTTATACCCTCCGAGATGGAGACTGACGAAATTTGTATGGCGGCCATCTTTTTTTCGCCATTTTGAATTTTTTTTCAGCTCACTGCCAATTGGATGACGTTTCGAGTGACATTTGTTCGAGCACCCCCCACCTATCTTCAATACCTTAAGCGTGCCATTCGCTCGTCTCTGAAATCCTCAATCATCAGCTCTCTCCATATTTTTGTTCCGAATGAATTTTTGTCCTCTATACGAAAACATTAGTGAAAAAAAAATTTTTCATACAAAATTTTACAGGAGGGGTGATCAATCAGTGAGTCAGTCAATGAATCAGCACGAGCAGCTATATATATATTAACTAGTAGGGCGCTTGGCTGCGCGGCCCGCTAAAGCGGACCGCGGGGATTTCAGTATTATTTTTGTTTTAGCAGCCTACACCTTCTTCTATCATTTTCAGCATCTTTAACCCTGGCCGTGCTCCTCATCCATCTTCCAAACCCTCGATCATCATCACTCTCCAAATTTTTTTCTCCGAATCATTTGCTAGAAGGAGAGTTCTTCCATAAAAACAAATTTTGAAAAGGAACCGTATCAAAGTCTTGTATAGTTTCCCAACTTATAGTCTCTTCAATATTCGCCATATATTTTGTGTGAAAAAAATAAATTTTGCCATCTTGATTTTTTTCTGTTCATCAAATTGTAGATCTTCAGTTCTTGATCATCTTTTGCCAAGAAACCACTCTTCCATCTTTTATACTTGGTGAGATAGACACCGACGAAATTTGTATAGCCGCCATCTTGAATCCGCCATTTTTTTTATTTTTTTCAGCTCAGTGCCAATTGGATGAGGTTTTGAGTAATTTTTGTTTGAGCACCTCCCATCTATCTGCCATACCCTGCCCAGGCTCCTCAACCATCTTCCAAACCCTCAATCATCATGTCTTCCCATATTCTTCATTGAGAGTTCTCCAAAGAATCGCATCAAAGCCTTGCATAGTTTACAACTTGTAGTCTCTTCAATATTCACCATACATTTTCTATGGAAAAATAAATTCCGCCATTTTGAATTTTTTTCTATTCATCGGGTAGATCTTTGGATCCTGATCATCTTTTGCGAAGAAACCACTCTTCCATCTTTTATACCCTCCGAGATGGACACGGACGAAATTTGTATGGCGGCCATCTTTTTTTCGCCATTTTAAATTTTTTTTCAGCTCACTGCCAATTGGATGACGTTTCGAGTGAAATTTGCACGAGCACCCCCCACCTATCTTCAATACCTTAAGCGTGCCATTCGCTCGTCTCTGAAATCCTCAATCATCAGCTCTCTCCATATTTTTGTTCTGAATGAATTTTCATCCTCTATACGAAACCATTTGTGAAAAAAAAAATTTTCATACAAAATTTTACAGGAGGGGTGATCAATCAGTGAGTCAGTCAATGAATCAGCACGAGCAGCTATATATATATTAACTAGTATGGCGCGTGGGTGCGCGGCCCGCAAGCGGACCGCGAGGATTCGAGTAGTTTTTGTTTGAGCACGTCCCACCTATCTTCAATACCCTCGCCGTGCTCTTCATCCGTCTCCAAAATCTTCGATCATCAGCTCTTTCCGTATTTTTCCATCAATAATTTTTTTTTGTGTAGAAAAATAAATTCCGCCATCTTGTTTTTTTCTGTTCATCAAGTAGACTTTTAGGTCTTGATCATCTTTTTCCCAGAAACCACTCTTCCATCTTTTATGCTTGGTGAGATAGACTCTGACGAAATTTGTATAGCCGCCATCTTGAATCCGCCATTTTGTTTTTTTTTCAGCTCAGTGCCAATTGGATGAGGTTTTGAGTAATTTTTGTTTGAGCACCTCCCATCTATCTAACATACCCTGCCCGGGCTCCTCATACATCTTCCAAACCCTCAATCATCATGTCTTTCCATATTTTTCTTTGAGAGTTCTCCAAAGAATCGCATCAAAGCCTTGCATAGTTTACAACTTGTAGTCTCTTCAATATTCGCCATACATTTTCTATGGAAAAATACATTCCGCCATTTTGATTTTTTTTTCAATTCATCAAGTAGACCTTTGGATCCTCATCATCTTTTGCGAAGAAACCACTCTTCCATCTTTTATACCCTCCGAGATGGAGACCGATGAAATTTGTATGGCGGCCATCTTTTTTTCGCCATTTTGAATTTTTTTTCAGCTAACTGCCAATTGGATGACGTTTCGAGTGACATTTGTTCGAGCACCCCCCACCTATCTTCAATACCTTAAGCGTGCTGCTCACCTGTCTCCGAAATCCTCAATCATCAGCTCTCTCCATATTTTTGTTCCGAATGAATTTTTGTCCTCTATACGAAACCATTAGTGAAAAAAAAATTTTTCATACAAAATTTTACAGGAGGGGTGATCAATCAGTGAGTCAGTCAATGAATCAGCACGAGCAGCTATATATATATTAATATCTTCAAATGGATTTCGATGTTTGTTATCTCACCTGAAGATAAGATGTACTAAAGGTTTGATTTTGGGACAATCCGCATATCTGAGAGGATATATCTACCTAACAGCTTATCAAATCCATATGTACATTATTATAATTTATTTATTTATTTAATTTTACCGTGATTATTGTTATAGTCATTATTTTTCATATTTAGTGATAACCGTGATAACTGCATTACTTTAAAAACTGTGTTTCAGTCATCAGGTCTTCCAATTATTAGATATTAAATATCCATTTACATATAGATCCATTATTATCTATATAATAAAATAAAGCGGAAGAGTTTGTTTGTTTGAACGCGCTAATCTCAGGAACTACCTACTGGACCGATTTCAAGAATTCTTTCACCGTTGGATATGTACGTGATCCTTGAGTGCTATAGGCTATATTATATGTACCACGGGCGAAGCCGCGGCGGACCGCTAGTTTAATATAAAGGATAAATAATTATTTAAAAATAAGCCAATAAAATTATTAAATTAATCATGTCAATTGTTGTAAGAGTGTGCGTGTGAGTGTCAGTGAGTGTGAGTGTGAGTTTGTTTGTTGTGGTTTTTGTAGAAACCTATGATATTATTTAGTTTTTGTGCTTTATTAAATACGGCATCACGATGCCGTATTAGTATATGCCGTATATAGTGGTACACGTACCACTCTAATTAAAACTCAAAATTTATTCAGAAAAAACTAATAAGTATTTATTCAGAATTCAAAACCTAAAATTATTCAGAACTAAAATTTATTCAGAAATTCAACTTTGCCCTGAGTGCAGTTTACCAAAAGACTAACTGGATTTTTTTCCATTCACCTCAAGCCAAATATACAGAGAGACTAATAAAGTCTGAATTATAAACTAGTTTTTATCGGTCGATAAAATCTCAATGTGTTATTGCGGTACCTGTTCATATACACTGCTATACTACTAACTACTACTATACTAACGGCGATACCGATACTAACGGCGAGATAGAAGTATCGCGCCGTTAGTATCGCAGCAGTGTTCAAAAGCCATCCGTCTGATACGAATTGTACTGAAAACATATCGCAAGGCTTTAAGAGCCATCTCCATGGCAGCGACAAATCGTTGGTGAGTGGAGTCTAAAACAGTGATTTCTGCATTTAGAGAGCGAGACGTCTTCAGTAAAGAAAAGTACTAAAAATATATACATAAATTAATAAAAAATTAATTAAATAAATAAATTTTGCTTGAGATATAATGATTTTTAGTGAAAAACGGCAAAGTAAAAAGATGCAAATCTAGGTTTGGAATTTCGCCTATTTTTTAGCAAATATTTGGCAATTTTTTACATGAACTAAAGACATTTGTAATTATTATGAAGTAACCTATGATAAGACTTCGGTCGTTTTTCAATTTTCTAGTTTCTTATATATATACCTACTTAGTTTATTTACGCACGAAGTTGCCCCATTTGCCCAAAAATAGTGATTTTTCGAGCGTCATAACTTTCAAAATAAATATAATTTTACTAATATTTTTATTTTATAGCATAGATAATGGAGATATAAATTGATATCTGGCTTAACTTTAGACCTATTGCGACAAATATTAGAATAATAGGCGTAATACGTTTGTATGGAGAAGCGCGTGAAGAGAGCGGCCTTAATAAATTGTTTGGTAGCCACAGAATAACAAAATACTGGGTTTTAAAATCACGAGAAATTAGAATAGCGGTTCTATATCAATAATTTGAAGATGAGAAAAAAACAAAAGTAGGTAGCACTTGGCACTCTGGGTCCGTGGGCCGTTGACAGATCTGATTGGTCGCGTGGCGCACACCTGGCGTGACCTGGCCGCGCGCGCCCTCTCACTTCGATAACTGGACAGCTGCACAAGGTGTGACAAGGTGTGGAACTCGCGTCCAATAGACTGTGCATCACCCGCAATTCCGCCCGCATTCTCTTGGAAACAATTTTTTTTTTTTCAATTCTAACACATGTCATTCACAACGGCCTACACAGAATTTAGAAGGTAACTAGCTGATAGCCGTGGCTTCGAACGCGTGGATTTAGATTTTAAAAATCCCATAGTATCTCTTGAATTATCCGGGATGAGAAGCATTTTATACTGGAAAATTTAAGAAAATCAAAATACAGCAAGAAACATTATTCTTCTGATACTTACTTAATACCCATAAAAGAGCGGTTGCAAACATTATAGTATCTAGGCACAAAGTAACTATGTTCTATTTTTAAACTATGAACAAAATCCCACCATTTTTACCATAATGTTGAAACGTTAATAAGTATGTTCCCAGTTTCTTACTGGTAGTGGTAAAACTTGGAAAAATAACACTAGTTTACAAAAAAATATTTTTTTTTTTGTTCATGAAATGAAACATATATTTTTTATATCGGCTATGGACGGTAATTGAAAAAATATTTTTTTATTATTCGTAGCACGTCACAATTCTGAGATATAGAGGTCTTTATTTTTTATCTACCCGCAGTTGTTTAAATACGTTTATCGTTCTATTTTGTAAGCAACTATGTGATTCAAAAGTCTTATTTTTATATAAAATGTCATCTAGAGTGTGTAAATTACATCCAAATCGGTTTTGTAATGTTTGTGGGAAAATTGTTCAGTTAAATCGTAGTTTCCCTATAACAAAACCATTGCAAGAAGCCTCTTTACATTATTTTAGATTTCCGGTGTCAAATCAAGATAAAAATTGGGTTCCTCATGGGATTTGCACTAATTGCAGATTGGTCCTTAGTTCCTGGTATTCAGGTAAAAATAGATCATTGAAATTTGATAAATCAATGATATGGAGAGAGCTAACTAACCACGTAACCGATTGATACTTCTGTTCAACAAAAACTTTTGGTTTAAACTCAAAAATAAAGATAGTATAAAATATGCAGACGTTCTATCAGTGACTAAGCTGGTCCTTCATTCAGAGGATTTACCAGTTCTCATACCACCCGGCAGAAGTGACCAAACTCAGTATTACAATGCACGATCATAAAGGTTTGGATAAGTTCAAGTCATTTCAATACCTCTGCTCTGTATTTCCGAATCTTTCTGCGGCTAAATTAAAGGAAGGAATATTTGTGGGTCTTCAAACCACTAGATCATAGGAAGATACAAAATTCGAGAGCCTTTTAACCGAGGTAGAAAAAGCAGCCTGGAACTCTTTCAAAAGTGTCGTTAAACTTTTTTTAGGCAATAAATAAGTGATAATTACAAAGAGATTGTTGAAAATCTATCGCAAAATTATGAGCGTATGGGTGTAAATATGTCACTGAATATTTATTTTTGCATTTCCATTTGAAATTTTTTCCAGAAAATTTTGGTAGGGTGAGTGATGAACACGTTGAGCGATTTCACCAAGATTTAAAATCATTTGAGCAAAATTATCAAGATTTTTGGGAGCAAAATATGCTAGGTGACTATCGTTGGTCTGTTGTAAGAGATACAGATGAAAATATTTATAAAAAAGAGCCAAAATTACCCATTTTTAACTGTCTATTGTTAATTTAGATGTAGTTTTTTGTAAAAATCTTCTTAGTAAATATTTCAAAAAACTGACGTGCTGGATTTTTTTAAATATTTTTTCCGAGATGTAGACACTCACAGTAACGTAACCGTATATATTGCTTTTCATGAACAAAAGTCATGTAAACTAGTGTAATCCAAATATTCTGGGTATAGGCCCCAGAACAACCTTCCACGTATGTTTTCTTTCCTATCCACTAATTAGTTTTAATTTGCTTTGTCTTCAAACGAATTTTGAAGCTATTGAAGCCTTTTCAATGCCCTAATCGTGATATGTTTATGCTTGCGTAAATATAAATACTGTAACGACTGCGACCCTGTACGTCGACCGGTCTTCACCAGAACTGCACGCTCATTACGTTCAAATTATACTTTCAACCTTTCAAGGTAATAATATGAAATTGTTTTTTTATAACTTTTTGAAATACTACGTCTCTCAGAGATAATCAGTTTCCTTGACATCTTGATAGCATAAATCTTTAAATGTAGGGGAAGGTTTGACAGAGTGGTTGAGGTTTGATGATGAATAAAACGCAGTTTTTTGTAATCAACAAATTAACTTTATTGTTCAACTGTTCTTCGGTTTAAGTTTTAGAAATAATTAAACATTTAAGTATTTAAAGTTTTAAAAATAATAAATCAACAAATTAATATAAAAATGTCCTTTCTCTCAATCTCAACAGGTATCAACAAAATTTATCACCTTTGCCGAAGACCACGATCATTGTCTTCACCACCATATAACGTTGAGGCAATTTAGCTGCTCGACGTAATGATGTTACCTATTCTAAAACTAAAAAAGACAAGTTAAGTGTAGTGTAAAAAGTGGCTTAAAAGAACACAATATGAATCATTAGTAAAATCCTTAGTAGGTACATTAGATAATTAAGCTTAAAGTAATATTAGATACTAATTAGCCAAATATTTTAACTAGATTATAGACACCCATAGACACTCGATTATAAAGAAAAATAAACTGTATGTAGAATAGAGAATCTCAAGACATAGAAAAAAAGTTGTGATCGCGAAGCGACTGATTCTGATGTCAATAACAACATAACTATTTATAGAGGGCAAAACAATAGGCTCTAACTTTTTAGACTGCCTAATGATTAAAGCCTTCCACATTTTTCGTGTGCATTAATCGGTCTATGAAATAGTAATGAGTTATTGCGATACGTCTACCGCTACGTTATCATCACAGAAGTGTATGTTCTAACACATAATGGACTTAAAACAGATATCGTAACAACGCATTATCGCGATATCGCAATAAAGGCTCCCCCACACAGGCGCGTTATTATAGGTCGATAATATCGCATGCGTTATTGCGATAACATTTTGTATTAGGATGGTCATGTAGTTACACACTGCTGCAATAATAACGCCGCAATGGAAGCAGGACGTCGCGTTTCTCCGTCCTGCGGTATTCCGATATGAGTTCTAGAATGTTTTGTATCAGGATGCAAACAACCGTATAGGTAGGTATAACGTCGCGGCGCGGCGCTCTCTCGTAAGAAATATCGGACGATAAAAACGCAGCTGTGTGCAAGGAATCGAGACGCATTATCGCAATACCGCATGCGATATTATCGACCTATAATAACGCGCCTGTGTAGGGGAGCTTTAACGCACCTGTGTGGGAGAGACTTAATGAAAGTTCACTAATTTATTGTAGATACCTTTAGGATATAGGTAACTACATACCTACCTATCGAATACTTACTACTATATTATACAGTCTGATTTTAAATTCGGTGGAATTCTGACAGTTGTCATTTAAAAATAGAATGAGTTATTTGTATGAAAAACAGGGTTAACACCTGAAGGCATTATCTATCAGGCATTTGTCATATTATCTAGACGCGGCAATTGATTTTTATTTATTTAAGTATTGAATTTTTTTTTTTGTGCGAACTGTTTTATCTCTGGCAATATTAAGAAACGTCAGAATTCCACGGAATTAAAAATCAGACTATAGCTTGTCGTCATCGCTGTCGTCAAACGATAGACGTCCACTGCTATTAGTCGAATATACCTACCTAAGTCTCTTTTAGGGACCTCCACACGCCGCGGTTTTGTGCCTCTTTTGTCCAGCGGCTCCCTGTGACATGTAGTTGGTCCATCTGATGGGATATCTGCCAATCTGCCCCACAAAAATTTAAAGAGTGAAAAGTTAAACGTATATATCTAATAGTATCAGCTCGCTTCAGTCGCTCTTATTATGAAATAAGTACGGATTTTATGTTCATTTCAAATCTAATGAGGATTTATTCTAGAGAAGAAATCAAATCCGTCACTGTTAGCGGATTAGTAGGTAGGTAATAGGTCGGTATATCATGTAAAAGATTTCTTTGTTCGGACACCTAGCGGATCCAAAAAAAAAAATCATTCAGTGAAACCGCCCAGGCCTCCACAGGCTTTTGCAAATGGGCCTCAGACTATAAATGAAAACGTATTCATAATCTTCGTTAAGTATAATAAGGTATAAATTCTACTTACTTGTTGTGACTCTATGCCCTCATACGCATTAGCGGTCAACCGCGTACGCGGCTGACCGCGCGGCTAGCCGCTTTTATATTTTTATATGCAACCGCTCATTTTGTACGCACTAAACCGCGACGAAATTCTATGAAGAGGCTAGCCGCGCGGTCAGCCGCGTACGCGGTTGACCGCTAATGCGTATGAGGGCTATATCTACCTACCAGAATTAAACAGAGCGCCTAGCCTACCTGACTATAAGCAACATTGTGCTTTGTCCTTCGCAATCCATAATGATACGATTGTTGTTGACATTACTCATTCAAATAAAATCATTCTACCTAATCATCACTAGAATAATAATTATTTTCCTGTCTATTTACTTAGGTATCATTAATATACCTACAGCTTGACCCGTATTTCAAAGAACGGAACTGAGAAAATAGTATTTTTAGTATTTATAATAAAGTAACTACTTAATACTAGGTAAACAGGTTTAAAAATAGTGCTATTCTTTTCCGCAGGGAGCATTCTGAAAGAGATGGTAATAGATTTAGACCTGTCATTTTAGTTAAGTTCAGAGAATGTGTAAAACACAAATAATTATAAGTAGGTAGTTTATGTTTTTTATTCGAAGCTTTTCCCGCGCGCAATTCGCTTTGCTATTTTAAAATTTCCCGTTGAACTTTATCTGGATAAAAAGTACATTTTATTAGTCTCCAGGATGCAATCTCAGACAGACGCTTTCGGAGTAATAATGTTAAAGAATTCAAGAATGAATTATGGAAAACTAGCATCTGCCCGCGGTTTCGCCCGCGTGAATTTCGGTTTTAAACAAATCCCGAGGGAATAGTGGATTTCCGGTTCCCGTTCCCGCTCCCTTTTCCAACCTTTATACCATTTTATACTTACTATCAAGGAAGTTCGCTATAGTATTCTACCTATAGCTGTAGCTATAGATTTCGGGTTTTTCAAAATCCCGTAGGAACTGTGCATTTTCAGGATAAAAAGTAGCCTATGTGTAGCCAATGCATGCAACACAGCAAACTAATGCAATAATGTGTTATGTGAGCGTGATTTACCTAAGAACAGTCAGCGTCCTCTATGCCGTTTTTGGAAGTTTATAATATGTATTTTAGTCCCACAGGAATATTTTTCCCGTATAAAAAGTGTATGCCTATGTGTTAAATCATAATCTATCTCCATTCAAAATTTCAGCCAAATCGGTTCAGTAGTTGCGGCGGAGAAGAGGAACAAACATACACACACACACACACACAGTACACACACACACACACACACAAACTTTCGCCTTTATAATATTGTGATTGTGATGATTAAAACTAAGAATTCAGTATTGTCATTTGTCTACACTAGAATATTTACTTAAATGAATCTACATCCAATTAAAATAAAACGTCAGAACTCACGTTGATATAAATAATTAATTATAATACTTACTACATACTACATACAATTAGGTAAACTTACTTATTTCAATATTTCCATGTTTTAATATAAATAAGCAAGCTAAACGAAAAACATAATGCTCTCTATACACTAATCAAGTTTACTTGAATGCGTTTCTTTCTGTTGAAGGAATTGTGAACTGATTTTAATCTTATTTGTTTCAAAGGACACAAAACTATTTAAACTTGACTGTAACGACTAGTTATCTCACACTTACTCAATATTTCATTGTTTTGAACAATGTACTTAGATATCAAAAATTCAGAAAGGTAGGTAGGTACGCCGTACGTAGGTAAAAACAGCATAAACCTGTATTTTGAAATCACTCTGTCATCCATTGCTCACCTTTTCAGATAATTAACGTAATTTCAAACTTGTTTTACATAGCCACTGATCTAGATACATATAAGTATAGCTTAAACACCAAGTGACTTTAATATTCAGGGCTGCCAATTGCAGCCGAAATAAAATCAAACGTAAGTTTACACTATACACTTGTATACCAGCGGCCACGTAGATTGAACTCTGAACGAAACGTGGAGGGGATAGCTGCGTATGGGAACTGTCACGCACGTAATACAATAGATTACCCCTTCCACTTTCCCTCAGCGTTCAATGTTCGTGTCGATGTTTATAGGTAGTTAACTACATAATATGTTATTTAATTTGTATTGAAAAGTAGCAGGTAAATAAATAATCATAATAACATGATTCAGATTAAATTATTATCACGGATAATAATTTTGAAATAAATAATGGAATGATCTCAAAACTTTAAATAATCAAGTTCTCTCTCGTTTGAAGTATGTTGCATATCAGGACTCGGGCGTGTTTTAATGTTAAGAGGCCGTATGCCTTCCCGCGCTAGTGAGTTTCGGCCCGAGTTTCTACAATTTCTACAATTCTACAATTTTTAGTACTTATATGTGTGACGAAAGTTTCACTCAAAAGCGTGAAATCGGTAAACGTCTTCCGCAAGAATTAAGATTTGAATAAAATTTTTAATAAAAATTAAAATTTTATTTCCAACATTCCATTAAGGAAGGATATTGATCTTTATTATTTTACAATGTTTTTTTTAAATATTTGTTATATCTAAAGCACTATGGTGTTCAGAAGTTCCTAAAAAATCGTGAATCCAGGTTACGGCCTCTTAAAATTAGCAAAGTACCTAGGTATCTACTTTGCTAATTAGAAACCTGAGTGAATCTATCTATCTATCTTCTATACTTGTTCTATACATATAATAAAATCGTAGACTTGAAGTATCTGTACATTAAAGATTTTTGCAAAATAATAACTGGGGGATGTTAGGGATAAGTAATAGAACGTAAAAAAGCTATTTTTGAAATTTTTGTCTGTTTGTCTGTATATTTGTGCGCGCATGACGCCAAAACTACTGAATAGATTGAAACGAAACTTGGTACGGTTTAAGTTCATACTACGGAATAACATATAGGATACTTTTTATCCCGAAATTCAGCACGGTTGAGGGGATGAAACTCAAAACGTGTATTTAGCTGTAATTCAATAACGCGTGGTCCGATTTCATTCATTCTTTTTTTGTTAGAAAGTAGATACCTTAAAGATTACCGACTAATCTCTAAAAGGCTGGATCAATTTTGATGGGACTTTCACTGGCGGATGTTTACATTTTGATCCTAAATATCCACCAGAGAACTTTTTACAATTTTTAGCATGATATGAGCTCAAAGGAGCTTAGGAAAAACAAAATGATTCCTACGGGATTTTTAAAAACCAATATATATATCCACGCGAACGAAGTCGCGGGTGTCCGCTTGTATTATAATAATCTTTGTTATTCTATCCTTATGCTGTAAATTACTATTAACCTTTAAGTACCGACATACTATTTTAGTTACATAAGTACCGACGTGAGGTCTGCTAGACCACCATAGTTTTCCAATCGAAAACTTTTGTGTTTCTTATTATTCTTCTAAAAAAAATATTTCTACGTATTTTTAAATATCTAGTTATTGTATTAGTAAAACAAAATATAGAAGTTTTCACATTTATTACTAATTATAAACATTAATATAGCAATCACAGATTCTTTGTTAGAGAAAATTTACTTTGATCTTAATAATTCATATGTATCAGTAATACTATTATTTTTTCTTAAAAATAATTTTTTCTTAAAGATTAGTAGCTAGATAAATAATAATAATAAAAAAACCCTTAATAATCAACCGTTTTTTCAAAAATCACAAGGTATCAAATTGCAGGAACTATAAAAGTTTACAAATAGTCTTTGCTTACTGCATTGTAGGCACACGTGTTTCATACACGTATCACAGTCTGTTCAGGTGCTGAATTATGGTCACTCTCCAGCAGTAAAATTTAGGTAGATATCCTCAGATTCGGACTCTGAGATCTCATTTAGCCCACTAAACGTTCTTGGTGGTCTTTATAGAAGCAGTGTTTGATATCTTTTCTTACGTACAGGAACACTTTTATTTTTATATTTGGGTACCCGTTTCATGCCTGAAGAACCTGGCTGATCCATTGTTATAACTGACTGAAAATAAAAGAGAAAACGATATAATCTGAAAAAAGTCGCATCCAAAAAAAGTTACATAAGTGCCGACGAGTGGTCTGACAGACCACTCGCGATCTTATAAAAATCAAAACTTACCGAAATCATACGCGCCAACACTGCCACTCTGCAGGAAGGCTGCTGGGCGACTTCTCGAAGGGTAGAGAGAAGCACAGGAGGATACTTTTTCGCTAACATAGGTAATCATAACTTTTCGACCTCTCGAGGTGTCTGTCAGACCACATGTCGGTACTTAAAGGTTAACTCTACAACATATTTTATTCAGACTAATCTTTCGGACGTGTTGATGTAAATACGTTTCATATAAGTATACATGTATTATATGGAAACCTGCCGATGATCACGATTTCGCCCGCGTGGATTTAGTTTTGGCATCCCGTAGGAACCCTTTGATTTTCCGGGATAAAAAGTAGCCCGGATTACTCCTTGTGGGTATAATCCTCTATCTGCATGTGAAAATTATGTAAAACTCGGTTCAGACGTTCCAAAGACAGAAACAAATTTTAAAAACGTGTATGTATGGCTCAAATAATGATTTGAACTTAATAAGATGTCAAAGTACTTCTGTTTCATTTATTTGTATAGATTAGTAAATACTGAAAGTGTAGCAGTATTGCTAAGCAATTTGTACTGAAAGCATACTGAAAGTAAATTGTGTAACCTACTGGGCATTGGGCAACCCTAACATCTTACGACGCTTGCAGCATGCTTATAGTCTACTTGATCTATTTCTTTACACATCGGGTGCCTGCACAAAGTTATAATGTACCTTATCTGATGTACTTAATTATAATTGGTTAATGCACTTGCATGCAAATAAAATATGCCGCTCGAGAAATCTGGAGAGAGCGCGCGCATTCAAGCGCGTAAAGGCAAGTAGGTAGGTAAGTATTAAGTTACTCGAACGTCAATACTTAACCGCTTAAACTTAGTATTAAAACTTGAATATTTAGGGCGTCGGTTCTTAAGCCACTTACTTAGGAATGTACTCGTATACTTAATACCTACTTAATTTAAAATTTCTTTCGTTTAGTGTCAATTTTTCAAAGTTAACACTCACAGTCTTGCTGCCACATCGACGCTTACGATCTTATCGTTTATGAGCTATCAATAAACGAATGATACCCCACAAGCTAGAGTAAAAAAAATCCGGATCCTTTTTCATGTTTGGAAGCCCCCTTAAAAATAATTTAATTCAATCTCTAATTCAATATTTGGTTTTAGGTCAACGTTTTACACCAAATACCAAAGTTTCAGGTTTGTAACTCATTTCATCTACGAGGTAAGAGACCTGTGAATGGCGGACAGACGGGCAGACAGACAGACAGACAGCAGAGTGACATTAATAGGGCTCCGTTTTTACCCTTTGGGTATGGGAACGTAAAAACTGTTAAAATGAATAATTTATAATTCTTGTTTAAATATTTTGTGACTGTTTATTTTCACATAATAGGTAGATACCACATACCTAGGTCATCATCATCATCATGATCAACCCATTACCGGCTCACTACAGAGCACGGGTCTCCTCTCAGAGTGAGAAGGGTTTTGGCCATAGTCTACCACGCTGGCCAAGCGGATTGGCAGACTTCACACACCTTTGAGAACGTATGGAGAACTCTCAGGTATGCAGGTTTCCTCACGATGTTTTCCTTAACCGTTAAAGCAAGTGATATTTAAATACTTAAAACGCACATAACTCCGAAAAGTTAGAGGTCCGGGATCGAACCCACGACCTCCGATTAGAAGTCGGTCGTCCTAACCACTAGGCTATCACAGCTTTTTCAGCCTACCTTACCTAGGTAGGTAAGGTAGGCTGTGAGCTTGTCATAAGGTGTTGTCGGGAAGGCCCTTCCTTTCCCTAATTCTGCTTCGCGTTATTAAGTCGTTGAGAGCCCCTATGGGCCCTTAGAGGGTTTACAATAATGAGTAAGTGATAACGAGTGGAAAGGAATGCCCCCCGAGTTAATTTATATCTGATGGAGTCATACCTTCGTAATATGCTGCGACGCGAGTCTGACTCCAGCCGGTCTCCTCGCGTCTTCCGCTCCCCCTTCTCCATCTTGCTCTAGCTCCTCGGCGACCTGCATGGGTAAGTTAACTATGACATCACTGTATGATGCCCCTAGTTCTAGAGAGAGTGATTATGTTATATTTCTTAAACGTGCGGTAGGCCATCCCACACCATCCCAATGACCCCGAGCCATGTTTCCCTGGGAAACCCGTAGGGGTACCCGGAGGGATTACGATATACGACCCCCGGCGCACCTTCCGGTAACCTCCTTTGCAGCGCTCAAACACTTATGAGCCCTACTAAGGGTAGAAGATCCCTCGTTGCAGCCAGTACTTAGTCCTTGACCACTTCCTAGCTGATCTAATACGCCCGCCAGGTCAAAGGCATGGTGAGGAGGACCTCCGTTTAAACTTTGGTTGGCCAACCACATCGAGAATAAATTCCCTATCACTGATCTAGATACTCAGCGTCCAGGCACTTAACGTCTAGATACTTAGCTTAAGTTATTCGCCATCCGCTCGGTGCTCGAAGAGATGAGTCTGCCAGACTTCGCCTCTGCTTGCATGTTGTTCTCAGGAAGAGATGGTCGTGCGTTGGCAGCGCTATTTAAATACCACTCGTGAATAACGGAAATAAGACTTGATGTGACTTTATAAATTCCATTTAAGCAAACCACGATATACTAACATTTAAATACGCGCGCACGGTACGGGATCCGAGCGGATTACATCGATACACGTTCAAAATGGGAATACCGTTCAGCCACCTTGTCGCGCCCCAATTCAAATGTACTATAGCGAATGAAAAATGACTGATTCGTAATAGCCACAGACTATAGAGCATAGAGCGAACTTCGAGCGAACTCTGCTAAATCACAGATAACATTACATTCATAAACTAAACACTGACCTTAGAGCAGTACGGCTAACTTTGCTCTTGTGCATTTCGCGAACGCATACGCGCTTCGCGACACACCCGGCCGGAACAAAAATTTATGACAGGCATAGTAAGTTACTCGTCCACTCTTTGATCTTCTCAAGAGCCTTCGTGGCAGCAACTCTCCTCGACCTAGTTCGCGGACATTCATCCTCCTTTCCATTGTTCCCTTCTAACTCTGCTCTCTCTGTACCAACAACATTTCCTGCAGACTCTCTGATTCCCTGATCCACTACTTCGACCTCTACGTCGTCTTGAACGGGTTCCTCTGTGTGCATGGATGGTAAATTCTCTTCCTGATCCAACTCGTCTAAGACAACCGTGAGCTTATTTCCATTTTCCTTCAAAGATTCGCTTCCAGTTACAGGAGCCCGTTCGCTAGACTTCTTTCCTCCCATGAATCTCTCTTCAACCTCTACCTCTGATTCTTGGGCTTCAAGCGGGTATAAATGAGCTATTGACCTCGTAAATTCCTTGCCTCCAACTTTCACTATGGCCACTCTACATAAGCCATCACCTCCCCTTTTCAACGAAACGATTTTACCGACTCTCCAGGTTTCTCTATTTTTATTCTCCCCTTTTATCTGAACTATTTGTCCTACTGCTGGAGATAGTTTTGAGGTGACGCGTGGTTCTTTATGCGAGTGGTTATACCTTTCTCGAAGACTAAGCAAATATCTGTTTACGAACATTTCTTTGAACTCTTTTAAGATACTAAGACCTCTTTTCCAACTTTTTATAAGATCAACTTTAATCGACGTACCCCTTTCTAGGCAATTTTCCACTGACTCTTCTATAGTAATGCAACTTCCAGGAGTAAGAAAATCAACTGGTTTCAGAATTATGTCCAATTCCGAATCTACACATGTGAGTGGTCGCGAATTCAGCACTGCTTCAATTTCTTTGATGACCGTAGCTAACTGGCTATCGGAGAGCATGTGTTTTGCTAACGTACGCTTCATACAATTTTTAATTATTCCCATAAGTCGTTCGTAGAATCCGCCAAACCATGGCGCCAATTGCGGAATAAATTTCCATTGAATTTTGTTGTCAATACAATATCGTTTTGCGAGAATCTCTGCTATAAGTTTGAAATGTGTCGCATTATCTGATGTAATGAGTTTTGGAATCTTTCTACTTGCTATCATCCTTCTCAATGCTAATAACCCTTCCTCGGCTGTAAGATCTTGCACTAGTTCCAAATGAACAGCTCTCACCGCTAAACAAGTAAATAGACAAATCCATCTTTTTTGGCCATTCTTGACGAGCACTGGACCCATATAGTCTATCCCGATAAAAGTAAACGGTTTGCTGTAGCCTACTCTTTCTGCAGGTAGCGGTGGGGTAATTGGCAACTTAAACGGACCACCTCCGTGTTTAACACACCTTGGACATTTTTTCAATACTTTCTGCACTTGTGATTTGCCTCGCGGTATCCAGTACGACTGTCTGATGAGACTAAGTGTGTGATTTACCCCTACATGGTAATTATCACTGTGGACCTTCTTTATTAAGTTATTTGTAAAATCACATTCCTTAGGAATCAGTATTGGATATCGTTTGTCAAATGACAGATCTGCATTCTGAAGACGTCCTTTGCAACGTAGCAGTCCATCCACGTCTTTAAATAACTTGAGATTGCGGCTTAAATCAGTTTCTTTCCCAGCTACTTCATGGGCAAAATGTTCTGCTTGGAGCTTCTTTATTTTTTCCGTAATACAAAGCGGTTCATTGTGACTATTACTGTTAACTTCTGCTAAATTGTCCTCTGCTTCCCGATTACTATCGCTTCTTCTGGAAGTATTCGGTAGAACCTCCCGCGCCGAGAGAAAAAAAGATTGCGTCTTATCTTTCATAGAGAACGTCCGATTGCTGGATTCCGATAAGAACTGAGGACCTTTAAGCCACCTTTCTTTGTCTTCGTTGGAACTCGTTGGTTTGGTCGCAACATCCGCCGGGTTTAATTCTGAGGGAACATACTTAATCACGAGTTCTTTATTACTTTTTATTTCCTCAACTCTTCTAGCCACGAACGGTGGTAGTAGTTTGTTAGATTGACACCACTCTATGACGATTTGGCTGTCGGTCCATAACGTTTGAAATCCTATTTTCATGTAAAATGCTTTTAAAACGGTTTTAATAAGCCTGCAACCGATGAGAACTCCTAATAACTCTAATCGTGGAATTTTTAAGTGTTGTTGATCCTTTATAGGGACTAATCTTGTTTTGCCGATAACAAAACTTCTTTTTGAACCATATGTTACATATACGACAGCAGCATATGCTTTGAGGGATGCGTCTGTAAAACAATGCAAATGATACTCTTCGCTTCTTACATTTTTTAAATAGCATCTTGATATTGATATTTTTCTAATAGTCTCCAATTCTTTCCTTATTTCCAACCATTCAACTTGGTTTTCTTTTGAAAGTGTCGTATCCCATTTGACTTTGGTCTGCCAAAGCTTTTGGAGAAATAGTTTTGCTGACAAAAGTTGCGGTACTGCTAATCCACAAGGATCGTATACCGACGCTATTACTTTTAAAACTTCACGCTTAGAATTCGCTTCTGTATTTATCTTGAATCTTAGGTGCAGAGTATCCTTCTTTAAATCCCATTCTAAACCCAAGATTTTCACTACTTTATCTTTAACACCATCGGGTATCTTTTCTAAGAACTGTCTCGAATTTGAACTCCAATCTCTAATGTTCATAGATATTCGTTGGAAAGTACTTTTCACTTCTTCATATAACTGTATTGCTTCATCTTGCGTTTGAACTCCGGTTACTAAATTATCTACATAGATATCCTTTGCAATTAATTGTAGGTGTTCATTTCCTTTACAAAGATGATGTTTAATTGTCGCATTTAGTAGAAATGGACTAGATATAACTCCAAAGGGTACTCTACAAAATCGTAAACATACTATGTTTTCTTTACTCGGTGGTTTCTGAATATCTTTCAACCAAATAAATCTAGTTACATCACGATCTTGTTCATGTAATCCTATCTGGAGGAATGCTTTCTCTACATCTGCTGACAAAGCAATATTATGTCTTCGAAATCTAATCAATATGCACGTCAAATCTTCTAACATCAACGGACCACAATAGAGACATTCATTTAAACTTTTATTACCTTTAACTTTCGATGAGGCATCATAAACGATTCTAATGGGTTTGCCCCTTTGAGCGACGCAGTGATGTGGCAAATAGTGTACTGGATGATTTACCTGTTCTTTATTTGATACTACTTCGACTATTCCCTTTGATACTTGTTCCTGTATAGCATTATTATAAGATTTGAGAGTTTCCTCATCTAAGCGCTTGATTAAATTTACTAAGCGACCAAATGCCAATCCATAATTAGATGTTAACGTTGGAGGATATTCATTCCATGGCCAGCTAACATAATATCTATCGTTAATTAATTTGGTAGTTTCATTAAATTTCCTAATAGCTTCTTCCTCTCTAGTAATTTTAGGTGAATCAGTTATACCGATCGACTCAAGCTCCCAAAGGAAAGCTATACTTCCTTGATCTAAAGGCATGTCAGGTTTGTTCAGTCCGAAATCTATCTCTGCTTGGAAATATGTAACAACCGACATATGTTCACTCTCTATCTCCTCATACGGAACCTGACCCGACAGTATCCATCCAAACTCGGAATCTACTAGATATAAATCCTCTTTTATTTTAATTCTCCTTGAACGAACAAATAAATAATAATAATCACACCCAATAAGAATATCAACTTGATTTGTTAACGATCCATCATCTGCAAGTTCTAATTTATTTTTCCACTTATTAAGTACTTCGCTGTAGGGTACTCCCTGTGAAATCACTGGTACGATATTTACATAAATAATTTTCTTATCCTTAGATTTAGTTTCTAACTCTAGTCGAACAACTGGACTATTGAATTCTTGCGGATTCCTGGAACCAAAGGTATAAACTGATAAGCTTTCTTCCTTCTCTATTGACAAATTTAATTCTTTCGCTATCCGTTGGGTGATGTAAGACCTCTGAGATCCTGTATCGAATAGTATACGGCATCGTGTTCGACTAGACTCAACTCCTTCTCTCCTGACGGCTACTACAGCTGTCTGAAGAACCGTATGTCATCTTCTATCCACCGCTGAGACAGCTGCGAGTTCAGTTGTGGATGAGAATTTCTTTGGGCACAGAGCCCTGTGGTGTTGACCCCGTCTTTTACAATGATAACAAGCTCTAATATCTTGACATTTCGAAATAAGATGGCCTCCTCGGAGACACCCGTAGCACTTATCTTTGATTACCTCTTTCCGCTCATTAGCGGTCTTATATTTTTCGCATCGGTCACTGAAGTGATCTCCATTACAGAATGTACAGAATGGTTTTATTCTTTTCCTCGGTACCTCATCTTCCGTCCTATTTCTTCTTTTAAAGGTTGTGTTTCGTGTCTGTCCTTCGGTATCCTTTCTTGGTAGAAAGCATCTCTTCTTCAGATTTTGAGGTTCTACTCTTCTGGGTCGTGTACTCCATTCATTTCTTCTATCATCATTTCTATATGGTGTCCTTTCCGTCCTGTGTGGACTATACTTTCGTTTGTTCTGAGTGATGTGTAACGCTTCCACGGTGTAATTTTCCGTTGCCTGTGTACTACTTATATGGGTAATTCGGTTAGCGTCCTCTCTGGCCGTGATTAGTTTCTCTAATTCTGCTCTTATCTCATTCACAGATTCGTCTTTAATTTTCAGTTTTAGTTCGTAAATGAGGTCTTCCGGAAATTTACTAAAAATGAGATGGCGTAGGTGATTATGGTTTACATCTTCACCTAGTGATTCTAAAACTCTTAGATGTTTTTCTATTTCATTGAGTGCTTTCCTACACGATGTTATTGTTGAATCCGATGTTGCCACTCTTGATAATGCCGAGTAATGCGCATCTATTAAATGGGAGTCTTTCCCGTATCTTTCCTTCAAAGTATTAATAGCGATGCTATAATTTTTATTTGTAGTGTCGAGGCCCTCAATAGCTTTCTTCGCTTCTCCTTTCAACGAAGCCTTAAGATACAACAGCTTATCTACGTCTGCTATATTTCTGTTGTGGATGTTCGATTGGAATTGATCCCAAAATTGGTGCCAGCTCAATATATCCCCATCAAATTCCGGTAAGTTTAATTTAGGTAAGCGGCACGATGTTGTCGTCTCCGCTGCTTTACTTACTGCTGAAGTATTGGTGTTGTTCTGAAATAATCTCAATTTGACTTCTAACTCCGCCAGAATTTCTTCTGCCTTAAGTTGGATCTCGCTAATCTCGCTTATCTCATCAACCGCTGGAACATTGACCATCCGAAAATAATTTGTTAAATCGCTATTGAACCTCGTCAAGAGACTTCGTAATTTAGTCTTAAGTACTTCCGCATTAAAGATCAAGTCAGTATTCAGAGAGCCGAGATCTGAAGTTTGATTTGAGAGAGTTTGTATTTGAGTAGCCAGAAGCTTTAGACGTGTTAGTAATAGTTCATCCATGATGAATCCTCTGTAACAGATGTTTGACTTGCATAGGCATTGCTCTCTTATGAAGAGAGAAAGAGAAAGAGAAAAAAAATTAAAATCAAAATTAAAATTAAAAAATTCTAAATATAAGTATTTTATAATAATTTATGCGATTATTCACCTTTGATTTTATAGGTAAATACCATATTTTATAGTCGCGTACCTTATTGTCCTTGTCTATGATATGTTTACTTTGAGGTTGAAGCACACTCTATGAATGCCATGAAGTGTACCCGTTCCACTTAGCAACCGCTGTATCTGAATTTCATTAAAAAAAAAAATAAAAATCTTGTTCAATCTCTTATACTATCTTCCAAAGATATAAGTCTGGACTAACCCTTTGTTAAATTCTCAAAACAAAAAATTATTTCAAATTATTCAATTATTTAATTCACTCGACATGTAAGTAACCTACTCCTGTACTATGAATCCATATATTTAATTAATCATTTATTTTTGTATATATGAGGGGAATAGGCCCCTTAATATACAAGTCAAAACATCAAGACACCTGTTGGGGTATATGAACAAACAAATATGAATGATTCTCTCTTTGGGTTCGTTTGAAAAAGGTTGTTATTCGCTTCGCAAACACTACACTCAATTCTATCGCTCAATTTCTAATTTTAATTCTCTTAAACTTCTGCCATTATGTCTAGGATATCAATCTACTGTCTACGTTTATTGTTTAGATTCAAATCGTATCAAGATACCAATTAAAAGTAAAATCTGGGCGAGTAGTAAAGTAAAATTCTCTTACTAGTCTCTATATACATGCTTATTCAGAATCAAACTCAGTACTGATCCAAAATAACAAAAATAATTCATTTATCCTCATAATTAATTAGAATTCATCATTCACTGCCTTTTCCAAAGGTAGACTTGTATATTCACCACTATATTTCATCAATTTATTCAAGTCAAACAAAATTATCAACTTAGCTAGCTATATTCACTGATAAGGTCACTGACCCTAGGTATAGGTATGTACAAAGATTGGCATATAAAGTATAGACATAGGGACTTGGAAAGTTCCTTAAGGTTCCCCCCTTCACTTCTCTACTAAATAACTAGGTATACCTATATTCCTTTCCCAGGTTTATAATTTCACAAAAATAATAACCTAAGCTTTCATGCTACAGAAAATTGTCCACATTCAGTATACTTGTAAATGAAACGTTAACCCTTTAATTAGGTCTAGTATAGCTAATTAAATCTTAAAATCTTTAAACAATCACTCTCAGAGTTAGATACTATTAATAAGAAGGGTCTAATATTTGAAACTTTGTCTACTTACTACAGAAAACAGTGGAACTTACCCCTTTGGCTCAGAGGTTGTTAACTAAATATTGGGAGAATTATGTCACTCCTATTATCAATGCAGCCTTTGTTTCCCTTCTGAAAGTAATTAGACACTATGTAGAAACTATAAATTCCTCTTTAAGGTCTGAATTTATTCACTACATTTCACTTAAATTTACGAAGCTCACTTAATATTTTCACATATTATAAAGATCGGATAAATACCTATTGTCGAATTGTTTATTGTTAAATTAGCTTTACGAGGTATCGTTTCACTTTGCCTTCACTTTTAGACTTCGAATTATTCC
This sequence comes from Melanargia galathea, assembly GCA_920104075.1. Lineage (NCBI taxonomy): Eukaryota > Metazoa > Arthropoda > Insecta > Lepidoptera > Nymphalidae > Melanargia > Melanargia galathea. The sequence goes on from OV049876.1 coordinate 8,808,686, forward strand.
ATCTACATTTAATATTTAATTTCGTTGCACAGAGAAAAATTTCACGTTGTATTTTAAAGTTCCGCCATCTTTAAGTGTTACCCTTGAAATTATGGCGCTGCGAACTTTCTCTGTATCCGGTTTTAATTGTACGTCGTAACTATTGGAATATCACCTTTAAATAAATAACAATTAAAATTAATATTATTCACCAAACTTATATCCAAAATTAATAAAATTAGTTCGAAGTTCGCTCATACTTATTGGATATTATCTTTGGCAACTCCGGCCCTTTCGTCTTTATCAAGTTGGTACTAACCCGTTATTCTGTTGAAAAAAAAAGACCACGTCCGCTCTTGAAAATTCGTATCATAGTATACACCATAGAGTTGCGCGGGCAATTTGACCTCTCTACACTAACTTGTAAAAATCAATGCTGCCAACGTACCTTTTGCCGTTTTCCCTCGCTTTTAAAGTTGAAACTGCGACCATGTGCCGCCTCGCGGCGAACAGCGTAACCTCGTACGGCTAAATGCTACAAAAAGGCGCACACCCTACCCACTATGTTTTTCACATAAAAATTTGTTGAATTTCTCTATAGGTAGGTAGCAACAATCTTTATAGCCTGGCACCTTGTTTCACACATTTAAAATAAAGATACTTCGACGCCATCTTTTACACAATTTGGGGAGCGGAAACGACTTGGTATTTTTAAATCTGGTATGACTCCACGTGCTGAAAGTTCCAGTCTCTTTTACTAATCTCTATACAATCCACCATTATCGGATTCTTTTACAAAATCACAACACGACTCCACCATATCGGGTTTTTTTTTTTTTTTTACAAAATCACAGCACGACTCCACCATGTCGGGAAGGCCCTTCCTTTCCCTAATTCTGCTTCGCGTTATTAAGTCGTTGAGAGCCCCTATGGGCCCTTAGAGGGTTTACAATAATGAGTAAGTGATAACGAGTGGAAAGGAATGCCCCCCGAGTTAATTTATATCTGATGGAGTCATACCTTCGTAATATGCTGCGACGCGAGTCTGACTCCAGCCGGTCTCCTCGCGTCTTCCGCTCCCCCTTCTCCATCTTGCTCTAGCTCCTCGGCGACCTGCATGGGTAAGTTAACTATGACATCACTGTATGATGCCCCTAGTTCTAGAGAGAGTGATTATGTTATATTTCTTAAACGTGCGGTAGGCCATCCCACACCATCCCAATGACCCCGAGCCATGTTTCCCTGGGAAACCCGTAGGGGTACCCGGAGGGATTACGATATACGACCCCCGGCGCACCTTCCGGTAACCTCCTTTGCAGCGCTCAAACACTTATGAGCCCTACTAAGGGTAGAAGATCCCTCGTTGCAGCCAGTACTTAGTCCTTGACCACTTCCTAGCTGATCTAATACGCCCGCCAGGTCAAAGGCATGGTGAGGAGGACCTCCGTTTAAACTTTGGTTGGCCAACCACATCGAGAATAAATTCCCTATCACTGATCTAGATACTCAGCGTCCAGGCACTTAACGTCTAGATACTTAGCTTAAGTTATTCGCCATCCGCTCGGTGCTCGAAGAGATGAGTCTGCCAGACTTCGCCTCTGCTTGCATGTTGTTCTCAGGAAGAGATGGTCGTGCGTTGGCAGCGCTATTTAAATACCACTCGTGAATAACGGAAATAAGACTTGATGTGACTTTATAAATTCCATTTAAGCAAACCACGATATACTAACATTTAAATACGCGCGCACGGTACGGGATCCGAGCGGATTACATCGATACACGTTCAAAATGGGAATACCGTTCAGCCACCTTGTCGCGCCCCAATTCAAATGTACTATAGCGAATGAAAAATGACTGATTCGTAATAGCCACAGACTATAGAGCATAGAGCGAACTTCGAGCGAACTCTGCTAAATCACAGATAACATTACATTCATAAACTAAACACTGACCTTAGAGCAGTACGGCTAACTTTGCTCTTGTGCATTTCGCGAACGCATACGCGCTTCGCGACAGGTGTAAAATAATTAAAAAAAAGGCAGGTAATTGTATCGTAGATACTAATCATTAATCTGTGAGATACTAATCATTAATCTGTGGGTAATTGTTACCTTCCTTATACAATTACATACCAACTACTAACGACTTCGCATCAGTCATCAGATGATTGATACTTTTTAAATTGAAATAGGTAGGTAGTTAAAGTCAACGTCGATTTACGAAATCAACTTTTTATTCAACATCACAAAGGCCTATAAACAAGCAGATACTATGTATAGTATATGTATAAAAGCTATATCGTTCGTTTAAATCAGAGCACAAAAACCGAGCTCGCATCCAGAAGCCTGTCAGGCCGGTTTGGAGGCTGGTTTGATAAACGTTATCCACATTTCTTTAAAGAACACAGCCATATCGTTTAAAATGCCCTTTAATAAGCGCTTTACTTATCTATCGCGTTACTTTAGTGACAGTTTTAGTTTATTAAGAGACTAGCTGATCCCCGCGACTTCGTCCGCGTGGATATAGGTTTTTATATAGGATCAAATTGGATTCCATAATCTTTTTTTGTACCTAAACTAAATAAAGCCTAAGTTACTCCTTATAACATCACCTATCTGCCATTGACTGTTCCGTCAAAATCGATCCAGCCGTTTCGGAAATTAGCTGAAACAAATAGACAGATCGACAAACATAAATTTAAACGCACATCAGTTTAAAATAAGCCGTACGTTCAAAAATCCGGGTCCCAATTTATTTGAACCCAATAAATGTCTGTCATTTCTGAACTAAAAAACCTATGACCTTGAAATATTTACGGGACAATACTTAAAGTACTACCTTTCTAACAAAAAAAGAATGAGTAAAATCGAACAACGCGTTAATGAATTACAGCTAAATACACGTTTTAACTTTCTTCCTCTCTCCCAAGGGAATCGTGCTGAATTTCAGGATAAAAAGTATCCTATGTCCTACCTCGGAGTATAAACTCAAATCGTACCAAGTTTCATTCGAATCCATTCAGTAGTTTCGTCGTGATGCGCGGCCAAGTTACAGACAGACAGACAGACAAAAATGAAAAAAATTGCAGTTTTGGCTTCAGTATCGGTTATAGAGTGCCTTCAAATAAACATTTTCAAAATATCTTCAATGTACAGAATTGGATCTGTTACAGTTTTATTAATTATTATAGAAGTCTCCTCATGCAGCATGCTCTACCGAGTAGTTTTATGCTAGCGAAGTTTGATCCTTATTTTAATATTAATCCATCAAAGTCTACCTACTAATTAATGATTTACTTTAACACCTTTTTTAGACCCAGTCCTAAGTACCATGCCTACCTATACCAAGTAAAATCTATATAAAACAAAGTCGTGTTAGTTCGACCACTTATAACTCGAGAACGGCTGGACCGATTTTCATTGTTTTTGATTTGTTATATTTGGGACCGTCCTGAATAGCAGAATAACTATTAAAAACATTAAAAAATAGACGAAAACATAAAATATAAGAAAAAACATTTTCCCATACAAAATGTTCACGGGTTTCGTAACTGTCAAACATCCCGTCGCGTGGATACGGTTATGCGGTAAACTCTCTCACCCGTACCTACATATATTATTATTCTTCTGTACGTGTGTTTGTCACCTAACTCCTCCTAAACGGCTGTGTGTATATTTCAATGGGTTCCTGGATCGTTTGAAAACACATTTAACGGGTAGGTACAGGTAACCTACCGGGTCTCGGTAGGTGACGCTGATGTTGGTATGTTACCACCGGGCAGGACGAAGTCTGCCGGATCCACTAGTATATTATATTATATTGAATCCAAATAAGTAGATATTCCTTTTGTTTTACGAATACACCACAAAGTCTAGTCCACCCTTCTGCACGCATATCTATTATTAGGTCGCAAGTAGCCCGAAATGAAATCTGATAACCCCAACTCCACGCCTAGTTTGTCCTACCCCTGACTGTTTTGGTACAACGTGCAAGAAAATGGCGAAGGAGTTCCTGAACTCGAGTTGGTAAAGCTGATAGGGATAACAAAGCGACTCAAAATTCAAAATTATTTACTTCATGTACCTACCTACTAAGCTTTACGACAGGTACTAAAATATTGGTTTGAAATCGGCTTTTTATTACCCGACTGGGCATATGTGTTTCACCTGTGTGTATGTATGTCCATTCCTATGTCCGCTTGTAACTAATCAACGGCTCAACGGATTTTGATAAATGATACGTCATTAGATTTGTCTCAATGACGCGAGTGTTATAGGGTACCTAAATTAAAAAAAAAAATCAAAATGGCGGACTTTATGCGCTTTAATGTGCGAGCTGAAAAAAAATTTTTTCTTCAAGACCCTCGAGTGGGGTATCAAAATAAAGGGCTTTAAAAGGCGAGTACGAAAATGTATACATCTATATGTTTTAACTCAATTTGGAGTGACAAATCATGAAAAACAAAATAAATAACAACTACACTGTAAGTGGTACGGTGGTAGTTTATTAATTTTTTAGTTCGTTTTTTAGCATGGCAGTCGGGTTTTTTTAATTTTTAAATTATAGCTTGTTTATTTTTATACCACAAATTAATATAATAATAGACAATAGCAAAGGTGAGCTTATTAAAATTATCCATTTAGTTATAACATGGATTTTAAATTTTTTGGTAATTCTAATTAAATAGGCACGTTTCTGATTAGCGTTGAATAAATAATAATTAATTTATTAAATAATTGTATCATTTGCATGTCATAAATATACAAATAGGTACTAATATTGATTGAAACCTCATAATATAAATAATTGGACTATACACTTGTACGGGTACGTAATGATTACACAGGAAGTGTGTTAATTAGATGCCGAAATGTACGTAATAGTAATTATTGCGTTTGATTCACTCGCTGCACAATGCACAAGGCAATACTTTATTCTAGGAATTTTAATTGCCTTATAAAAGTAAAGGTTAAGTAAATACACAAAATTAGGTACTGGTAGACTGCAGTTTAACTATATAGGTATATTTTTTGAAATAAATAAAAGAAATAAAGAAAAAAGAAGCTTTAAAATAATTTTCCTCTCTTTCGCCTTCGATCAAAAATTTTTTGATTGAAGTCTTTCGCTAGTTTTTCTTTCACTCACTCTCGTCGGATCCTCGTTGCAGAGGGTCATGAAGTGTGACCCCTTACAATAATGGTAGGGGAATTCTTGACTTCTTAATATCGTGGTGGGATACCAGATACTTTTAGATACGTTTCGACTTATTAGACTGATTGCTTATTAGACAAATTAACGTGCTCTCCGAGGCAAAGGATAAGAGAGGTTATATATATAAATCTGGTTCTCCTACGGATCTCCTCATTTCTAAATTAATTACGCAGGGATATTCCGAGCCGTCTCCATCGCCCGCAAAGACGCCGTGAACCTTCGGTTAGCGATCATATTTCTGATCCATAAGTCATACTCATAACTGACAATTTATGTACTGTTAGAAGATTTTCAGCTGTGATAGCCTAGTGGTTAGAACGACCGACTTCTAATTGGAGGTCGTGGGTTCGATCCTGGGCACGCACCTCTAACTTTTCGGAGCTATGTGCGTTTTAAGTATTTAAATATCACTTGCTTTAACGGTGAAGGAAAACATCGTGAGGAAACCTGCATGCCTGAGAGTTCTCCATAACGTTCTCAAAGGTGTGTGAAGTCTGCCAATCCGCTTGGCCAGCGTGGTAGACTATGGCCAAAACCCTTCTCACTCTGAGAGGAGACCCGTGCTCTGTAGTGAGCCGGTAATGGGTTGATCATGATGATGATGATGAGAAGATTTTCGTCTTCAGACGCTGAGGGATTTTGGGGGCATGATAAGAAGCTTGCACTGCGGGACAAAAGGAAGATATCTCGAAGCTTGATGAACGCTGCTCATCCGAGTTGGATTCGGCGGTTAACCTCATTCTCGAAATTACAAGATGGACGGATGATCTCAAACGAGTCACTGGAACTTGGGAGCCGCTTTACAGAACTTGCACAAGTGTTCCGTGGCGATCATTGCGAGAGACCTATGTCCAGCAGTGGACGTCTATCGGTTTGAGACGACAACGACAAACTTATCTCATATAAACATGACAACGTATCGTACGTTGTCATGTTTATATGAGATAAGTGCCAAACAAACGATAATTTACCTTAGTTTTCTGATTGTTATCGAAAAATTACTAGAAAATTTAATAGGACTCGGTACGCTCGTTGAACATGTTTTCATCGTTATCAGACTATGTCATAATAATTGCAGACGTGGTTGGAAAAAACTGCTGCCGCCATTTCCATCCGCATTGCAATCGACTAGCGAATTCCTATTGGGCGATTGTTGCCAAACAAAACCCACTTTAAGTAGCGTCTAGTCGGTAATATGTTCGAACACTGTTCGAACAAAATAAAGAACTATAGGTAAGTATACCCACCAGTTTACGCAGACTTATACTTTCCAAATTGAAAAGTTAAAGCGTGCGGTCAGCAATTTATTGTTGAATGATGGAATCGTTGGAATGATGGAGTTTATATTATTTTCTGGTTCACAAAAACTGCAGGGTAACTGTAAAAGATCGACACTAGATGGCGGAGGTAACCTTTGCCGCGTATCGGCCGCTCACTTTGCCCGCAGTGGAGCCTGGTAGAGTTGATTCCGTGTCGATTCGTTTTGCTAACGTAACATTTGGCGGTAACAAATGTTCTGTTATGTAACCGGTAATGTGATATACCTGCCCGATACCGGGTCTATTGATATTCTCGGTGATGGAGTTTAGTTTTTTCGAAGCGTTTTACTCGTGCAGTTGCGCCGTCGACACAGAGGGGCGTTTGCGACGGCACCAACTAGCGTGAACAAACATTGACCAAGCAGCGCGCTCCGCAACATTCCTAGCGTAAAAGTTATCGCGGGTGGTTTACTCTATGTAATTTTGCGGGAAAAGCGATTTTTTTTTAAGTTTCACCATCGAACATATCAGTGCGAACGAGTAACGAAATACGATTTCACTTTATATAGTGATGTGTGCTAATGATTTTTCCACAAAAGTGAGCAATGGTTTTGGAATTTTTCGCACAAGTCATATTAAACATTAGTGAGTATTTAACTTTATTTATGTATTACTTAACTCCTGAAAATAAAGAACGTAGCTTTTATATTAACTCGTACAGCAGAGGTACATACAAATTACAACCAATGATATACCTACTTAGTATTTAAATCTCGGTGCACAATAGTTCGATGCGGTGCACAAATATGAATTTTCAGTTTTCCGATGCAAATTAGATAAGTACAGTCCAATAAATTGAAAAGTAAGATACCTACGTACTATTTAGTTTTTACTCAATATAAAACAAAATAACCTTGTAGGTCGTCTCTATACATGTAAAGCTGTAAATTAGGACGTAAAAATACTTACTTACTACATTATTGCATACCTAGTTACGTAGACCGTACCTATCTACAACATTGAAGTTCTTATTATAAAATGTTATCAATCTATACTAATAAATAAAATTGAAGTGTCTGTCTGTAATATCGAAATAACTACCTCATATTAAGCTCATATGGTTATTTGAACGATACTATAACCGAATCACACGTTTTTAAAATTTTTGTCTGTCTGTCTGTCTGTCTGTCTGTCTGTCTGTCTGTCTGTCTGTCTGTCTGTTTGAACGGGCTAATCTTTGGAACGGCTGAACCGATTTTGACGGGACTTTCACATACAAGTAGAGAATTAACCAGGGAGTAACATAGGCTACTTTTTTAACCGACTTTCAAAAAAGGAGGAGTTGTGTTTTTCTACCTATGTACACCGATATCTCCGAGATTTCTGAACCGATTTAAGTAATTCTTTTTTTAATCGATAGAAAAACTTTGTGACCCTGTTCTATAAAAAATTTGGATTCCAACTCCTCAGTCCTGATGCTGTAGGGGACCTGATCCTCAAAACTATTGGGATTCAGAAACTGTCGGTTATTTAAATTGATATTGGGGTACCAATTAAAGACTATCGCTAAATGAACTCGAGTAGGTACATATCCAACTCCTCAACCCTGATGCTGTAAGGAATTGCATTCCGAAATCGTGGGGAACCCACGGGATTTTTCCGTTTTGGAGACGGGTTACTTAACAAATAAGCTACTTTTTGTTCTGTAAAATTAAAAGTTCCCACGGGATTTTTAAAAACCTAAATCCACACGGGCGAAGCCGTGGGCATCATCTAGTCTATACTAAAGCGGAAGAGTTTGTTTGTTTGAACGCGCTAATCTCAAAAACTACTGGACCGATTTCAAAAATTCTTTCACCGTTGAATATGTACGTGATCCTTGAGTGCTATAGGCAATATAATATGTACCACGGGCGAAGCCGGGGCGGACCGCTAGTTGTTTCATATTATCGTTACTTGTATTTCTTTTTTGTTTTCATGTTCTGATAAGAATCCATTTACATACCTACCTATTTAGGTTTTTATTTAACTTGTCTAACAGTGTAATAACCATCCACAAACCAGTTAGCCATTGTGGCCGATTCTGTTGTACACAATCTCTAAACCTAAACTAAATTGACAGGTTTAAAAATAGTGCTATCCCCTTCAGCAGGGAGGATTGTGAAAGAGACAGGAATATATTTAGACCTGTCATTTTAGTTTAGACGAGCGGATACCCGCGACTTCGTTCGCGTGGATATTGATTTTAATAATCCCGTGAGAATCATTTTGTTTTCCTAAGCTCCTTTGCGCTTATACCTTGCTAAAAACTGTTAAAAGTTCACTGGTGGATGTTTAGGTACATCAAAATGTAAACATCCGCCAGTGAAAGTCCCATCAAAATCGGTCCAGCCTTTCAGAGATTAGCCAGTAGTCTTAAAAGTATCTACTTTCTAACAAAAAAAGAATGAATGAAATCGGACCACCCGTTAACGAATTACAGCTAAGTACACATTTTGCCTTTCATCCCTTCTCCCAAGGGAACCGTGCTGAATTTCGGGATAAAAAGTATCCTATATGTTACTCCATAGTATGAACTTAAATCATGCCAAGTTTCATTTCAATCCATTCAGTAGTTTTTACGTGATGCGTGCACAAACATACAGACAAACAGACAAACAGATAAACAGACAAACAGACAAAAATTTCAAAAATAGCTTTTTTACGTTCTACTACTTATCCCTAACATCCCCCAGTTATTATTTTGCAAAAATCTTCAATGTACAGATACGGCAATTCTACGATTTTATTATATGTATAGATATAGATAAAACTCCCGACATTCGCCTTTTTTTTTGGTGGCGGCCATCTTGGGATTTGAAAATCTTGGGATTTGAAATATATAGCCATCCATAATATGATATCTAAATATTTTTTTCAATCTTTCAAATTTTGCAATTTGGCGGAAATGCCCTCCCGTTTGAGCACTACGGTGCCACAGACAGACACAGATACAGACACGCACACGCACACACACACACACGCGAAACTTATAACACCCCGTCGCGTCGTCGGGGGTAAAAATGGTAACAACTTTATTTCTTCCAAATTGCCCATGTAAGCGAATTCATAGGAAAAGCTTCCTGAAGTCATAGAAAAGTGATCGATTCTACCTACATAATACCATAATACATATTATAGGTATGAATAATCACTTTAGTACATACTTGACACAATAGAAACAGTGAACATCGATATTTATCTACGCCTAGGGCATAGTCCTAATGACTAGGAATATCTTTTCATGCGTTAAAGTGGTTAGCTTTTCTATACATTAATTAAAGACCTTTCACTCGTTTTAGTAATGCTTTATTTATAGATTCAGTCTAATTTCAGTCATGGATTGAATACTTGAATGTACTAATAATGTAAGTACAATTTCATATTAAAATTTTTCTATAATATTAATGACTCGACTAAAAAGACGTAAATACCTATGTACAAAATGTACTTATTTATTTTGACGCGTAGTAATGTAGTTATGTATAATCGATTTGGAAAAGGACAGACTGACAAAAATCCACGGCTGTAGTGTGTCAAGGGCACACACAGAGTATACTCACTTATTATAAACGTATACCAAAGTAACTACCCCATTATTATCTATACTAATATAATAAATCGGAAGAGTTTGTTTGTTTGTTTGTTTGAACGCGCTAATGTCTGGAAATCAGCGTCCGCGTCATGGTGCCACGGGATTTTTAAAAACCTAAATCCACGCGAGCGAAGTCGCGGGCATCTGCTAGTTGTTAGTCTGTATAAAAGATCAATCTGCTTTTCAGTCTCGCAAGAGCCAAAAAGCAGATTGAGAGAGCTGAGCTGAAATTGTGTTGTGAAAGTATGTCCAATGAATGGTCCAATGTGCCATCTGAAGAATTTAGACATGTAAGTACCTACTTACATCGAGTTCATACTGAGATTCGCGATATTATGACATTTTTATACAGTTCATTTATATTGTAAACTAGATGATGCCCACGGCTTCGCCCGTGTGGATTTAGGTTTTTAAAAATCCCGTGGGAACTTTTGATTTTCCAGAACAAAAAGTAGTATCTGTAGTAACCCGTCACCAAAAATTCCGTGGGATCCCCACGATTTCGGAATGCAATTCCTTACAGCATCAGGGTTGAGAAGTTGAATATGTACCTACTCGAGTTTATTCAACGATAAAGTCTTTAATTGGCACCCCCAATATCAATTTAACCTTTAACTGTGGACACGGGGTCTCACAGACCTTTGGCTCTTGTTGATTTCTTAAAATAACATATTTCCCGCCACCCCACGCGAGTGACCGTTTCAGTAGCTTCGAGTTAAGTCACCAAACGCTCGACGAAGAAGGAAGTTGCGCTGTCCGGTGCCATATACGTAAGTTACACGTATTTAAAATTTAAACGGGGTCCGTGAGACCCCATGTCCATAGTTCTTTTTGAAACAATATTTTTTTATTCTTACTTTTGTTTTAGATTTTAGGTTCAAAATGGTCAAAAATAATAAACCAAATACTTCTGGTTCAAAAATACTTGTATAAGAAACGATTGGGAAGCAGAAGACGACAAAAACATTGCATTTAGATAATCCGCCTGATGATGAAGTTCCTTCAGATGATGTCGAAGCTCAAGAAGAAGACCAAGAAAATGTAACCTTAATCCACCAAAACTACATAGAAAGACTGCCAACAAATGTGTGAATATCTGCAATGCTCAAACCCACATTGAATGTCCATAATTATAGGGTAATTGACTCTTTGTCAAAAATTTTTTGTTTACAGTTAAGAATGAACTTTTTTATTTCTTTAAATAAAAATGTATTAAACTTCAATAAAAAATAACATTAACATTGATTTTTCAAAGAAAAATTATTTTATAAAACTTTAAGTGATCTCACTGCCAATTTAGTCTGAAAAGTGATATTTTTCGTTTTTATTGTAATAATTTGTATTTTGTAATAAATATTTCTGATATATTTTTAAAATCTTATTATTTATAATCCTTACATCCACTTGAACTGCTTTTTTTAATAAATTTTATTACCTATTAATATAAATGACGCCGAACAATTTAGGGGTCTGTGAGACCCCATGTCCATGGTAGTGTTACAAAAAATAAGTGTCCACAGTTAAAGGTTAAATAACCGACAGTTCCTAAATCCCATTACTTTTGGGGATCAGTTCCCCTACAGCATCAGGATTGAGGAGTTGGAATCCAAGTTTTTTGTGGGACAGTGTCGCAATGTTTCTCTATCGATTAAAAAAAAAATTACGCAAATCGGTTCAGAAATCTCGGAGATATCGGTGTACATAGGTAGAAAAACACAACTCCTCCTTTTTTGAAAGTCGGTTAAAAAAGTAGCCTATGTTACTCCCTGGTTAATTCTCTACTTGTATGTGAAAGTCCCGTCAAAATCGGTTCAGCCGTTCCGAAGATTAGCCCGTTCAAACAGACAGACAGACAGACAGATAGACAGACAGACAGACAGACAGACAGACAGACAGACAAAAATTTTAAAAACGTGTGATTCGGTTATGGTACCGTTCAAATAACCATATGAGCTTAATATGAGGTAGTTATTTCGATATTACAGACAGACACTTCAATTTTATTTATTAGTATAGATTTAGAGATTGTGTACAACAGAATCGCCCACATTGAGTTACCTACCTAAACCGACCGCTATACTGCACTCGGTTGGAACCGTTTTCCGTCATACCTACTTTTGCCCACTTTTCCTGATTTATGAAAACCAGGAAAAGTGACCTTGACGATGCAGTCTAATGTGGAACTCGGCTAACCTGAGAGAGGTAGGTATGGCAGTTTTTATTAAACCCATACCCCTTACTAGGTATTGTACTTATGCATTTATATTATTAATAATAATATATTGTAGGTATTGTACTTATTTATATTACTAATCACTTCTTAACAACAGAAATAATGTGTTTGAAGGAATAATATTATAGTTTTGTTAATTTAAAACATTCTATTTCCGTTTCCAATTTTCCGATATTAGGAAAACTACCCGTGCTTCTAGTCAATCTTGTGCAACTTCTGTATAATCGACTAACATCTACCACCTTAATTATTTTATTATATGTAATTGAAACAGGAAATAACAAAACACCATTGTCGTAAAAAATAATAATACCTTCATATTCTAGAAACTTTTGAAAAAGATGACATAGGTGATTGCATTTTTATAAATACCTACTTTAAACGTGATTTTGTTACGTAAATGCAAAACTAATGTTTTATTTAAATAGGTATGATGTTGAACGATGCTAAAATTATTATCGACAAAATATTGCATTAATAATTCAAATTAAAACATCGATATTTTAACGTTTACCAACTTCACTAAGTGTTGCACACTTTCCAAATCTACTAACCCTGACCAAGATTCCCTGAAGTGTATTTTTCACAGCGATAAGTATTTCAATGAAAATTATGTTACAGAGTTTATTTTTCACGTCATTGGGTGGATGCTCCTAAGGCCGGCACCCCTCAAAAGTCGGCACTTCGTTCTATTTCTGTCGATATTAACGTTTTGGTGCCATTTAGTCACAATGGGTATTTATTTATATAGTATTGCACCAATGGGAAAATAGTTTTAAAATAAGGCAGCAGTTTTTTGTACTCCTTTCCCTCAATTGTCACTTAGAAAGAGCGCGAGTGCGTAAATCGCTGAATTTCTTACAAAATTGCTACTTTCCGAGCGTCGTTTGATATCTCCGAGATTTCTGCGAAATTATTTTTTTGATCGATAGAGTAACTTTGCGACACTGTCCTATAAAAAATTTGGATTCCAACTCCTCAATCCTGATGCTGTAGGGGACCTGACCCCCAAATCTAATGGGATTTAGAAACTGACGGTTATTGAAATTATTGATATTGGAGTTACCTACCAATTAAAGACTATCGTTGAATGAACTCAAGTACATACCCAACTCCTCACCCCTGATGCTGTAAGGAATTGAATTCCTAAATCGTGCGGATTCCGCGGGATTTTTCCGTTTTGGGGACGGATTACTATTTACTACAGATAGGCTACTTTTTGTTCTGGAAAATCAAAAGTTCCCACGGGATTTTTAAAAACCTAAATCCACACGGGCGAAGCCGTGGAAATCATATTCTAGTAAACTGAGATTTGTTCATGTACTGGTATCTGGTCAACTATTGGTCCAACCACCCTACCTAATACTAATTATGTAAAACCTATGTAATCCGAAAAAGGTCTACTAGTTCTTGAGGAAAATGGTAACAAATTATACACATACAAATATAAGTACAACTTCTTACCCCAAACACATTATACAGCATCTTCGTTTCGTCGTGTAGGTATAAAAAGGTGAAAATCTGATGAGAAACGTGGGAAATCACAGTTTACAGTTTTACAGTTATGGTTCATGAAACCTTGGCGAATCGATGCAATAGTTTAATTAAAACAATTTCTTCTGCGGAATATAATACGTAAAATTAAATTTGTTGCTTCACGCAACAATAACCGGGTTCAATAAATCCAATGCGGATCTAATTGTACCGCAGTTCTAGTGAAGGGCGTTCTGTAACAATTGTCTATAACTATGTATTAAGTAATTTACAAAAAAAAGGTATTTGTTTATTATTGTTTTATTTATTTACATTTATCAATAAGGTGTCACAGTAAAAGCAAATATTATATATTATTTACGACTTATTTAAATCTGTAACGGGTGTATCTACTACCTACTCAGCTTTAGGTAAACCTACAGATCTGCAATCTGTATCATATCCGCAATCAAGTACCTATAAGTAGGTTCCTTCTTATACAAAACAGAGCGCTGATTTTCAGCTCATGGCTAATACCTACGAATTTTTTAATATCTAAAAAGCTTGTAGCTTGTATTATTATTTTTTCGAGTATTAATACTTATAGTTTACCTTTCCTCAATTTGGAGCTTATTTGGAGCAACTGAATGGAAAATTCCGGCGGCACGTTCGACAACTTTTTTGCCCTTCGCCGTAGTCCAATACCTATTTACTCGGCTACAAGCAATGATTTTCTTACAAAATCAGTTATCAAACTAAAATTGTGTTCATTTCATAGCATAGATAAATAATCTTAACTCCCAACTAATACCTATCTATTAAAAATGCGAAAGTGTGTTTGTTTGTTTGTTTCTCATTCAAGCACGCTGCAACAGAGCTACAGATTGATGTGATTTTTTTGCTTGAGGTATAGCTGAGGAATTGGCGAGCCGCGTGTCATATGGAAAATCATATTTTTATCGCGGGAAAATAAAGAGTTTTCTCAAGATTATAGTAAACCTAAAACCACACGGTCAAAGTCGTGGGCATCAACTATTAGAAAATAAAATAAAACATTTGGAAAATCGGTCTCCATTAAAGAAAATCATGTTCTTCATGACTTGATGATATTGAAAACGAAAGAACTTATAAGTACACAACATTTAAGTAAATCTACGGCAATCAGTGTGCTTAGTCTAAAGCGGAGCACTCGAAAACGAACTCGAAAACTATTGATCGATTTCAGAGTAAAATAGACCTAAAATGGCTTGTATTAAGGTTTGAGTTCGCCAATACATTCAGCATTCGAACAATGCTGAATGTATTGGCGAACTCAAACCTTAATACAAGACATTTTAGGTCTATTTTACTCTGAAATCGATCAATAGTTTTCGAGTTCGTTTTCGAGTGCTCCGCTTTAGACTAAGCACACTGTGCAATTTTCAGGCTTTTTTTTTCGGATTGTGTATGTACATACTACATACTGCTTAGGCCCTATTGGCCGCTACAGCGTCACCGGGGGGTTGGGCCAGAGGATTTGAGCCCTGGGGCTCGAAGAAGATACGGCGGAACGTCGTCCCAAGGGCGCCTCCTGTGAGGCTCGGACCTCGGCTTAGGGTGCCGTTGGGACGCTGGGGGTTTCAGACTGATTAGTCCATAGTTACGTCCCCGTGACCATGAAAGAGTTCCACGTCCGGGTGACGTAAGAAATCGGGGGATTTTCAAGCCTACATCTTCAAACCATTTAACTTAACGGGGACAGTGCCGGATTTACCACATAGCAAGAGTAGCAATTGCTAGGGGCCCCGCGCAAAAGGGGGTCCCGCATATTTAAACCCCACTCATCTTTGCCTGAGCGTAATTTTTTGAGTGAAACTTATTAAGATGTGGTAGGTATTTTTTTTTTTTGACGTGGTGGAAACCTTTTATAGGTACCCCCGTTCTGCGGCCGAATGCGGCAGAACGAAGGTTATGTGGGACTCCAACCGGGTATACCCACTAAAACCACCACGGCATGACCCTCATGCTGTCTGTGCTGGACGCCTGGGGAACCCAAAGTATGCATCCCAGGTGTCCGGCAGCCGCCCCAGCTGGGGCTCCCGCTCGCCTCTGGGCTGTCCCTCCAGAGGCTCGCGCCCTCCCGTAATTTTTTAACGAGGTTTTCTTCCTCCCGCGATGGGCATCGCTGCCCCCCGCCCGGGGGTGTATGACCCCCAGTTTCATCCGCAGTGCCCTCTGCTAATCAGAGGGACATGCGGAGAAACCTCCCTCCACCAGGTCATTGGCCATGGCTAACAATATCCCCGAAATTATTAACCATGTTACCGGGGCGCAGCGGCCCGAATACTACTCTTCCCCTTGGACGTATCCAAGAGGACCAGCAGCACCCAGGCACACTTGGAGGTTACCTGGCTAGCACCCCAAGATGTGGTAGGTATATTGAAGTTACTTGATGGCACAAAAACGTAATGTACACTTTTGCTACAACTCGTAAGACAATCCACGTCAGATAATCGGTAACCGACTATTTCCTTAAGAAAAAATTTGCTACGGGCTTTGCTTAATCCGGCACTGAACGGGGAATATATGTAGCTAGTCTTTACAATAAAACGAGGTACATAGCTAAATCCTATTTAGGTTATTGTGTTTTTACGGTGTAATGAAAAGAAGCTGGTAAGTATACACCGAGCGCAGCATTGTGTAGTCGATTGTATTCTTGCGTTATTTTGTGAGAAATGTTTCACAGTGGGTAGGTAAGTGTTGCAACTAAGCCCAGTGTTGTAATTCAGAAGAAGTAGAAGAAACATTGGAGTCAGATCAAATACCTATTACGGATTGTTTTTCATATAACCACATGACGCAACGGTGATTTAATCATTTATTGTAGTATGAAGAAGAGAAAATTTTACTACAATAAGTAAATCCCAAATGTAACAAGAAACACGTTAGGACTCATGTACTTAATTACAATCTTTAAGTCAGTTAAAAGCGCCGCCTAATAAATCGAGCTTTGACGCAACTTCATAGTTTATTTTGTTTTGTGTACAGTACGGTTAGTCTAAGATTTTACACATATAAATAGTTTTGCGACTCGTTTGCTCACTCGTTTTAAGAAACTGAACCCAAACACTCTTATTTTAAAGTCGTAATTCCATAGTTCGAATATGTATTTTACAACATTTCTGCTTGGGCCGCTCGCTGTGTTCGAATGCTGAATGTATTGGCAAACTCAAACCTTAATGCAAGCCATTTTAGGTCCATTTTACTCTGAAATCGATCAATAGTATACTACAAAGTTTTGGAGTGCTCCAAACTTAGACTAAGCACTCTGTACCTACTGTCTAATAATATCTAGCCCGTATGAGTTTCTGAAATCCTTATCTTTATTTTCCCATGGAAGTAGGAGATAAGTGCCTTATAGGTACATGATACAGATACGATATAAATGTAAGAGATACTTGTAATTGTACGATGGTAGGTACATAGGTAGGAACTATCGATACTAATAATATCGATACTTCTACTACCTAGTAGGTAGGTATTGAATGGATTGATAGTGGCTGGTAACCCTAACCACCAGCATTAATTAAGCTAATTCACAAGAATGCTTTTTCACATTTTCCAGAGCAGATTCCTTTATGAAATTTTCTACTTATGCAGCAGAAGTACAAACAAATGGAGCACTCGGGTTTATTAGAAAACCGCTTAGGAAAAACGAGCCGTTCGCAAATGTAGCTTTTCCGGCATGAAACATCCTAACTACATTGTACAACCTAGGTACCATTAAACACCCTATATAGATCGAATTCTTATCCTTACGTGTTAGTTAGGTTCATAGTTCCTACAAGGAGGTGTGATTTTTTTATAAGTACCTACCTACTTACATTTTAACAATAAATTAAAATTAAGTCTCAGTGAGTCTCAGTAACCTCATTGTCGATTGTAAGATGCAATCAATACCTACAGTTTCATGACCCAAAACATGTACTTACAGCTTACTTACGTTCTAAATTTTCTGTTTACTGTGGCATGACTGTGGCTGTTTTTTTGAGGGCATAGGTACTTACGAACGATTCGCTGTCATAACATAACATTAATTTTGCCTACAATACCTACTTAATATTATAATTTTACTTATAATATTAAATATTTCCTAGAAAGACAACGTAGGTAAGCATACCTCTACGTAGGTACATAAACATAAATCTTGCGAAATTATCAGCTCGCGTGTACCGACCCAATTTGCCGGTGGACAATCGTTTCATACATCATACCTACCTACTATTGCTGATGCAAACGCTGAGAAAGAAAACAAATTAACATCACTTTCGCTGACATTTTACTTATACTATTGTAACATCTTGTAACATCAATATTAATTCAAAAAACTGGCCAAGTGCGAGTCGGGCCTTGCTCTTTTAGGGTTCCGTACATAATTATGAACAAAATAATTTTGCGTAAGAAATATTTCATTTCCGAGCTAGACATCGGAACAAACCATAGATAAAATGAATAAGACGAGATATGGCAAGGGGGCGTGGTTCCTGAGAACTCTTCTGGCGTTAAATACACCTGAGAACCGTTTTTGTCTTTCACTCGCTTGTTAGCATTCCATTCTTGGCGTTCGCACCGCGTGGACGTCTTCGAATGCGCTCTACGAAGCGCCTACCGTGTTCGTTTCGCGCCCGAGCTCGTTGCTCACCCCGATTAAGTGCCAGTGCCCCAGTGCCACCCGGATTGCTGTGTCGTGCTTTGGTCATTGTCCTGCGTTGTGTGTAGTGTAGTGTAGTTCCAGGGTCTAGGTTCTGTAAGTACACTATTCTAAGTGCAGTGTAGGTACTCAACCCCGTCTCCCAAGGACGGGGTCCCATTAGGGCCTCACCTTAGGCACACACCTCCCTGCCTCGGCAGGGAGGACTCAGACGTTTCCCGGGTCCACTATGGACCCCTCAATCCTCCCACTACCGGCTCCGTGGTCCGCTCTGGACCCACGGAAGCCAAAAATAAATATAGAAGCTCTGATCGCCGATCTGAGCAAGTCCAACCCGACATACCTACAACATTTTTATTGTAAGGACCCTCCCGCGCCCTCAGCGCCCGCCTCCGAGGCCCCTGCCGCGGAACCAAACACCCCCCAACCCCTTCCCTTGGTCAAGGAGCCCCGCTCTGCGATCACTCCCGGGCCTTCTGCCCGCACCGAAAAGCCGGTCTATATCACGGAGGTCCACTCCGAAACATCCCCGGCCTCGTCGGAGACAGACGACACGTTTACCGTTGTGCAGAGCAAAAGCCAGAAGCGCAAGCTGAAGGCCTCTAACTCCCACTCAAACCCGCCCAAAAAGGCTGGTATCGCGGTCCCCGAGACCTCCTCAAGGTCGAAAACCAATTCCACCTCCCAAGCGTCCCAAATCGAGGAGTCGGACGACTCCCCGATGGAGGACATCAATAAAGAAAAAGTACCACCTCTGTACATCAGAGAGAAACTCAGCTGGCAGCGCATTCTGCCACTACTCGACGAGAAACACATCTCGTTCGATTACGCCCGTTCGACGGTCATCGGGATAAGGGTTCAATGCCCCACGTCCGACGACCATCGTAGGCTAACTTCTATCCTCCGCCAGGAAAACGTAGGATTCCACACCTTCGCTCTTCCCGATGAGCGCGTATTACGTAAAGTAATACGCGGCATCCCTAGGGAGCTCGACACAGAGCTCGTCAAGTCCGACCTTATTTCCCAGGGTCTCCCCGTCCAACAGGTTCATAGGATGTACCATCCTAAAACCAAGAGTCCATACGAAATGGTCCTTGTCGTCCTTGACCTCACTCCAGAGGGAAAGAACATTCATAATATCAAGACAGTTTGCCGACTGTCTGGTATTAAAATCCAGAATCCAAAAAGCCGAGGTAGGATAGGGCAGTGTCATCGCTGCCAATTATACGGGCATTCCGCAAGGAATTGTTTCGCCCGCCCTAGATGCGTAAAGTGTCTGGGGGATCACGGCACGGCAGACTGCCTCAGGAGGCAGCCGACCGAGGAGCCCCCGAGCTGTGTTCTCTGCGGGGAACAAGGGCACCCAGCGAACTATCGCAAGTGCCCCAAAGCCCCAAAGGAACCCAAGCGAAGGGTCAAACCGATCGAAGGCCAATCTGAGGCAGCCTCCAAAGCCTCCAAAACAGATAAACCCGCCCAAACCTTCATCCCAGCGCCGGCTCCCGCCGTTAATGCTTGGGAAAAACCCCTTACAAAGGGACCTCAAGCCCCTAAGGCAACCTCCGCAGCGGCGGCGCCTCCCGCCCCGCAGGCCCCTAGCCCCCGTCCGTCTCCGACCAGGCCTACCCCACCTCCCCCCGCACCCTCCACCCCAGAATCCGGCGCAGCAGAACGCTTCGCTAATAACTGGCGGCTCACGAGCTATATTTTCGAATGCATAGACATCGAACAATTAGACTCGTTCATCAAAATGTCCAAAACCAACCTTTTAGGTGCGATGCAAGAGCACGCACAATTCTTATTATCGATTCATAAATGTCAAAAAGCTCTAAATGGCTAATACAACAAAAAGTAGATTAAAACCACACTCTCTGGCTGTCGCGTTTTTCAATGCAAACGGCCTCATCGATCAAATAGATGAAATCCGCGAATTCGTGTGTGCACACCAAATCGATATCTTACTAGTGCAAGAGACCTTCTTGAAACCTTGTAGACGTGATCCGAAGATTGCGAACTTTAACTTAATACGTAACGACAGAACCACCAACCGGCTAGGTGGCACAGCTATTTACTATAGAAGGGCTCTTCACTGCACCCCTCTCGATCCTCCACAACTCACCAATATAGAAGCTTCTGTCTGTCAGATGAGTATGTCCGGCCATCCGACGGTCATACTAGCATCAGTGTATCTTTCCCCGACTAAAGATCTCTTAGAAAGTGATCTGAAAGCCCTACTCTCCCTAGGAGACTCCGTCATCTTGGCCGGAGATTTCAACGCCAAACACCCTTGCTGGAATAGTCGATACCAAAACGCACGAGGACTACAACTACTAAGACTGACCGAACGCTCAGACTGTAACTTCATAGTTATGGCCCCTGACACACCGACACGATACCCTACGACAGACAGGACTACAGACAGACCGGGCATACTCGACATAGCACTCTTAAAGAACATCGCCCTAGAGGTGAGCCCTCTGAGAGTGCTATCCGAACTATGTTCAGACCACCGTCCCGTCCTACTCCAGCTAGGACCTCCGCCCTCCACGGACCCCCCGACCAAAACGATCATCGACTTCAAGAAGCTATCAGAGCATCTTAAGTCACTCGATTCAGTGCACCTCTCTCAGATACCTGACAGAATAGAAACCTTAGATGAAGCGCAGGCAGCCTCACTGCACCTTACTAACCATATTCGCGATGCTCTAAGCGAATGCTCCCGGGAAATGCCAAACGGATTCCTCCGTAGGCAGCTCCCGGACGACGCGAGAGAGCTTATCACAATTAAAAACGCCAAACGTAGAGCCCATGACGCATGTCCGACCGCTGACAACCGGAGGGAACTCTGGAGAGCCCAGAGGAAGGTAAAGGCTCGCCTTGCCGAACTCCGTGACGAACAATGGGACAGGAAGCTGAGCGAACTTTCGCCATCGCATGTAGCGTACTACAAGCTGGCTAGAGCTCTCAAAGCCGACCCTGTCTCGGCCACCCCTCCGCTTCTACGTCCCAACCAACCGCCCGCCTTTGAAGATATCGATAAGGCCGAGTGCTTAGCTGACAGCCTAGAGTCACAATGCACTCCAAGTACAATTTCCATTGATAGGCCCCACGTAGAATCAGTCGATAATGAACTAGCCGCTCTATTCGCGTCCGCCCCCGGGGGCGAACCACTCACTCCCACGACCAGCGGTGAAGTTCATCAGATCATCAAGGACTTACACGCCAAAAAAGCCCCTGGCCCAGACTCAATCTCTAACAAAACTCTCAAACTACTCCCCGAGCAAATAATCAACCTCCTGGTTATTATTTTCAACACACTCATGGCAGGTTGCTCCTTCCCCGACAGGTGGAAGGAAGCAACAGTCATAGGCATCCCAAAACCAGGGAAACCTGCCAACCTCCCCACTAGCTACCGTCCCATCAGCTTACTCAACACCCTTGCCAAGGTGTACGAGAAAATTATACTGAACCGATTAAAGAAAGTAGTTGAGGACAAAAAGCTCCTCAACGACGAGCAGTTTGGCTTTAGAGCCAAACACTCATGTATTCACCAAGCGCACCGCCTCACGGAGCACATCTATCTAGGTTTTCAACGTTTTCAGACGAAAGGCATCCCAACAGGAGCCCTATTCTTTGATGTAGCGAAAGCTTTTGACAAGGTTTGGCACGCCGGCTTGATCTACAAGCTATTCCACCTAGGCGTGCCAGAGAGTCTCGTACGTCTGCTACGAGACTATCTCACCAATAGGACCTTCCGATACCGACTAGACGGTACCTTGTCGTCCCCTAGACCGATCCGAGCAGGAGTCCCTCAGGGCTCCGTGCTCTCCCCCCTTCTGTATGCGCTATTCACAAGCGACATACCTAGATCCCCGCACGTTAGCATTGCACAGTTCGCGGATGATACCGCATTTTATAGCTCCGATAAAAATTATCGTCATGTTATATCTCGACTCCAAAAAGCGGTAGACAGCCTGGGCCGCTGGTTCCGCCTTTGGAGGATCGAGGTTAACCCGGAAAAAAGCGCAGCAGTGCTTTTCTCCAAAAAGACGAAATCTAAATTCAAACTCGATCAGCTCAAAATCACCCTTCACGGGCGTCCCATCCCCTGGCAAAAGAAAGCCAAGTACTTGGGTGTAACATTCGATGAAAAGATGAAATTCACAGCACACATACGCCGAGTTCGGAACAAGGCGGCGTATGTGCTAGGTCGTCTCTATCCTATGCTTTGCGCAAAAAGCAAAATGTCCCTCAGACATAAAATTACCTTGTACAAAACATGTATTAGACCCATCATGACATATGCGAGCGTTGTGTTTGCGCACCTCCCTCCCTCCTCGTATCATAAACTTCAAGTAATACAGAACCGATTTATGCGTATGGCCACGGGCGCTCCGTGGTTCATGCGCAATGTGGATCTCCATAGAGATCTCCAACTCCCCACTATTGCACAACATTTCAAACAACTTTCCAAAAACTATTTTGAGAAAGCAGCTAAGCACCCCAACCCTCTGGTGGTAGGGGCATCAGCTTACACTCCAGATCGTAACGACCCTCCCGATAAAAGACGCCCTAAGCACATCCTTTACGACCCCGACGATCAAATAACTACCGACAATGCACCCTATATGTTAGGGCCACACAATCACACAACCGATGCACAGCGTCTTCGCCGGCGAAGACGAGGTCCCCGATTTCTGACGTCACCCGGACGTGGGCCCTTACCACGGTCTCGGGGGCGCTCGGACTAATCTAGTCCAACGAACCCACTCGCCCCAACGTCAACCTAAGCCGTGGTCCGAGCCTCACAGGAGGCGCCCTTAGGAAGACGTTGCCGCCCTCCGATATTCATCGAGCCCTAGGGCTCACTACTCCCCCCTGGCAGAGCTTCGCGCTCTCCGACAACCCCGGTGACGCTGTAGCGGCCAATAGGGCCATGCAGCATACTCAATCCGAAACAAGAGTTTTTGTCTTGAGTCGAATGTCGTCCAACGATCGCTTCACCGCTCTCGATTTTTAACAAAATGCCGTGTTGTTCAGTGGTTGTTTGCAAAAAATCAAGCAAAAAAGTGAATCATACAAAATATGGCATCTCATTTCACACTTAAGTACAAGCTATTTTTGTTATTTTCCATAAAAAACAAGAAAACATTATTTTGTATATTTATATTATGCTAAAAATGTGCTAAATTGAGAAGTCTATATCTCATTATGAACAAAATCCATTGCTTGCTTAGTAGAAATCAATCATTAAATCGGTCGGTCTTAGGACGCAATGGACTTGTACTATATAAATATATTCCTTCACTAAGACGTTACACTCACGGTATGGACGCCGATCGGGTGGTCGTGGTCGTAGAGATGTCATGATGTTAGCTAAGTACATTGTTATCGATATTTTAACGACCAAACGATGATTTTTGATACAGTTATTATTAATTAACCCCCGAAGCAAAAACGACGGGGTGTTATAAGTTTGACGTGTCTGTGTGTGTGTGTGTGTGTGTATGTGTGTGCGTGTGTCTGTCTGTTCCCCTGTGGAGCTCAAACGGGTGGACCGATTTGAATGCGTTTTTTTTTTTGTTTGAAAGGTGAATTAGTCGAGAGTGTTGTTAGCTATGTTTGAAGAAAATCGGTCCAAGATGGCCGCCGCTACAAAATGGCGGATTACATATTTTTTTACAACCCCCTTAATATGCGTATCAAATGAAAGGGCTTGACTAGTAGAATAGCACTATGCAAATACAAGATTGCACCACCACCACAGAATTTTGGGTAAAAAGAAACCCAGCCCCTCATTTTTATTTCGAAATTAATTTTTTCGAATCGTTATATCTCAAAAACGGTGGCTCTTAGGAAAAAAAGTATACAGACATTTTTTATAGATAATTATCTGATCTACAATTTTGTTTAAAACTTTGACACCGAGTAATTTTTTTCCAGGTGTCGGATCGATGAGGACTTTTCACATTTCATTTATAATAGTGTTTTGAACAATCCTACCAATTTTCAGCCAGGTGTGAATATTGTAATCTTGGAAGTCTAAATTGATCGTATTATATTAGTAGGCATTTTTTATATCGTTTTATTTTTGATTCATAATAATAATATATCGCTTTTCTTAATAGTCAGTCATTGTCAAAACCCAAATAGTAAAAAAATTAAGAATCGATAACTTTACATTTTAGTCAATCACTAAAGTTTTAATGGCTTTTACTCAACATTTTTATTTACTCATCAGTGCATACATACCAGCACTTTTATTTAATTTTATAATTACCTTTTTTAATTTTCTTTTTGCGAATAAACAAAATAAGGAGTATCTATCGATATCGATAGATAATTCAATGAGCAGCAATGTAGCAATACAGCGCCATCTATGGTCAAGTAGCGGAATTAATTGGACAATCGAATCTAGTGTGACTATAGCTCATAAATACATTCTTCCGTTAAAGCAAAATAAATCTTATTTCTAGAAAATCAGGGTTTGTTTCCAAATCTGTGAGTTCTGTGAAGTAGGCTAGTTTTGACTAAACTTAAAACGACAAATCAAACGATTTGTTTCTTTGTAGTGCAATATATGATTAACGGTATATTTGTATGAGTTTGGCGACAGCGCACAGTGGGTCGAAACTGCTATTTGAGGGACATAGGATTTTTGTTACAAATTTCATTTAAAAAAAATACCTATCGAAAGATCTTGTCATTCTGATGAACAATTGTTATTAAAAGTTTTTCTCTAAAACTGATATCTTGCCCGAAAAAAAATATTTTCAGTTTTTGTTGTATGGAATGAAACATAAACTGCTAAAATTTGGCCAAGTCTTGACAGGTCTTGCTTTAAAACTACTTTATTCTTATTTTTTGGCTTGTTGGCTATAATTCTACGCTATCAGCGTGCACCCAAAGTTGCCCGTTCACGAGTTATAAGGTTCACAAAAATGAAGAAAAAAAGTAAGTAAAAAGTAATTTTTAGGGTTCCATACCTCAAAAGGTATCAAAAGGAACCCTTATAAGATCACTCTCTTGTCCGTCTGTCTATCTGTCCGTGTGTCACCACCAATTTTCTCAGAAACGGGTGAATCAAGCAAGTTGAAATTTATACCAGATACTGAAATCTATAGTTCCTATTAGGTGTATAAAAATTAAGGTCTCGACTCAACACCATAAAGAGATATGGGCAAATTTAGATTTTCGCGAAAACTTGTAAGTACCGAAATTTACCTTAATTTTCAATTTTTTTTATTTTTCGTACTTTTTCCTTTACTTGTGCTGTAAGATCTTGCTTTTAACCAAAATTGTCAATTCTAGGTCAACCGGAAGTACCCTATAGGTTTTGGGTCGAAAACCTATATGGTAGTATCCGTTGACCTAGAATCCTGAAATTTGGCAGGTAGGTAGGTCTTATAGTAAAAGTAAAGGAATAAATCTGAAAACCGTGAATTTGTGGTTTCATCACACAAAAAAAAATTATAATGTGCTCATAAACAAATAATTAGTGTTTTCAATTTTCAAAGTAAGATAACTATACCAAATAGGATATCATATAAAAGGGCTTTACTTGTACATTCTAAAACAGATTTTTATTTATTTCTATGCATAATAGTTTTTGATTTATCGTCCAAAATGTTGAAAAAAATTCCGTTGCGCCGCCCTTATCTCTGAAGTTTACCAATAGAAAAATCTAAAATATAGTTTTTTTAATTATATTAGCTGTAGTTTTGAATAAAAATAACTAATACAATTATAAAAACTAAACTAACAAATATTTATCACTATCACTACCTTGTAAAGTATGTACATCAATAAATTAAAATTTGGTTAGAGCGTTGATTTTGTTTTTCCGATAAAATGTACATAAAATTCTAATGACCATAATTTTTTTAGATTTTTCTATTGGTAAACTTCAGAGATAAGGAGGGTGGAACGGAATTTTTTTCAACATTTTGCACAATAAATCAAAAACTATTATGCATAAAAATAAATAAAAATCTGTTTTAGAATGTACAAGTAATACCCTTTTATATGATATCCCATGTGGTATAGTTATCTTACTCTGAAAATTGAAAATACTAATTATTTGTTCATGAACACATTATAATTTTTTTTGTGTGATGTAACAACAAATTCACGGTTTTCAGATTTATTCCTTTAGTTGTACCATAAGACCTACCTACCTGCCAAATTTCAGGATTCTAGGTCAATGGAAACTACCATATAGGTTTTCGACCTAAAACCTATAGGGTACTTCCGGTTGACCTAGAATTGACAATTTTGGTTAAAAGCCAGGTCTTACAGCACAAGTAAAGGAAAAATTACGAAAAATAAAAAAAATTGAAAATTAAGGTAAATTTCGGTACTTACAAGTTTTTGCGAAAATCTAAATTTGCCCATATCTCTTTATGGTGTTGACTCCGGACCTTAATTTTTATACACCTAATAGGGACTATAGATTTCAGTATCTGGTATAAAGTTTAACTTGCTTGGCCCACCCGTTTCTGAGAAAATCGGTGGTGACACACGGACAGACAGACAGACGGATAAGAGAGTGATCTTATAAGGGTTCCTTTTGGTACCTTTTGAGGTACGGAACCCTAAAAATTACTTTTTACTTACTTTTTTTTCTTCATTTTTGTGAACCTTATAACTTGTGAACGGGCAACTTTGGGTGCACGCTGATAGCGTAGAATTATAGCCAACAAGCCAAAGAATAAGAATAAAGTAGTTTTAAAGCAAGACCTGTCAAGACTTGGCCAAATTTTAGCATTTTATGTTTCATTCCATACAACAAAAACTGAAAATATTTTTTTTCGGGCCAGATATCAGTTTTAGAGAAAAACTTTTAATAACAATTGTTCATCAGAACGACAAGATCTTTCGATAGGTATTTTTTTTAATGGAATTTGTAACAAAAAATCCTATGTCCCTCAAATAGCAGTTTCGACCCACTGTGCAGCGGTTCCTATAGTAGTTTTGGTGCATTTCACTTCCCCTGCCTTTTCTCTTCCGTGGAACAAACCGTGAAAGAAAAACCCGTTTACGTCGTCGTTTGTTTTAGTCACAGCTTAAAAACTACTTAATAAATCGTTGTTTTTAGTATTTGTTGTTTAAATACAGTAGGTATATTATGGTACATAATATAACGAAGTCCTAACTGGTTTAGTTTTTGAGATGATGGAATGGTCTAAAACTAACAACTTTGATGGCCCCCCATTTCCTTATTTTTTAAGCAAAAAATAAAAAAAATATAGGTATATTCGTGCAGCGTGCTCTACTCAATATGTTCTAAACAATGACATCCTACAAGCTAAGGTAAGAAAATTTTTTTTTTTGGCTCCTTTTTCATGTGTGTTATTTTTCAGGGAGCCCCCCTGAAAAATAATTTAATTCAATTTCTAATTCAGTTTTTAGTTTTGGGTAGTAAGTTCATTTAGTCTACGAGCTAGAGACCTGTGACAGACAAACAGACAGACAGATGGACAGATGCACAGACAGCCGAGTGGCATTAATAGGGTTCCGTTTTTAACCTTTGGGTACGGAACCCTAAAAATATAAATAGAATACTGTCCACATCGTTCATTATAAGAACAATAATAATGTACCCACATATCTAATAGATTGAATACTGCACAAAACGATCGCCTATTTATACTTACTTCGGTACAGGATAAGCATTTTTTTTTAAAAAAACCAGCCAAGTGTGAGTAGGGCCTCGCTCTTTTAGG
The DNA here is from genome assembly GCA_920104075.1 of Melanargia galathea. NCBI lineage: Eukaryota > Metazoa > Arthropoda > Insecta > Lepidoptera > Nymphalidae > Melanargia > Melanargia galathea. Next base: position 8,836,890 of record OV049876.1, read on the forward strand.
GTTCCGTTCTTATTTATGAACAACATAATATTTTGATTTTTGGTTGTAAGAAATATGAAGAAATATTTCATTTCCTAGCTACACATCGCAATTCGCAACAAACCGTGAAAGTAAAACCCAAATAATTCTGAATACTGAATAATAGCCAATTATATTCGCGGCACCTCTACTAATGGCTTTTGAAGTCGGTTTATAGCCCAGAAAGGTATAGCGCTGCAATCGCTCGCATCTCCACCGCTTGTTCGTGATATTTCGTTCTTGTCCTGAACTTCGAATATCGTAGAAAATATCACGAAGTAGCGGTGGGGAAGCGATTATGAACTTTATTTTGTAACGTTCTCCGTAACAATACAAAATCTTTTTCATGCTATATCTTTTAATTCCACCGCTATCGGAGCAGCTGACGTTCTGATCTGTTATTGTGTGAGGGGAAAACCATTATTGTTATGAATTTCAGTCGATATAAAATGACTTGCTCAACTGTAACGCTAGTACCTATAGGTCTACCTCCCGTACTAGGTATTCAAAGAATTCAAGCCGAGGTCGTCCTAGAAACAACCCGGTACCTACACTTAAATAACATTGAAGTAGGTTACCTAAGTAGGTATCTAGGTACCATGTTCGTGACTTCAGATTTAGGTTTTTTAAGGATCCCGCTTTTATTTTTTGAGATCAGGAGCAGGGACTGAAAGCGGTAGAGCATACCGGTACATACCACCGTTATCATACCGGTACAAAATAGGTACCGAAATCTCAACCTTTATAAAAGATACCTTTATTTAACCGCTTTGCGATTTCGGTACCGAAAAAATACGAAAAGGTGCGCGCGCGGGGGTGAAGAATTTGACCACGTGCCGCGCGCCGCGCGTCCCCCGCTTCCCGTCGGTTCCTGTGTTTGTTAAAACGTAAGGATTTTAAGAAATTCCAAATGCTAATTTTAATCTAAAAATAAGAATATTAAAGAATATAGAATGCCGAAGTGGTGGGATTCATTCAACGGCACATCAAAGTAAAGCCTTATTAGATAAAAATATCGATATAAATAGCGGTACCGAAATTTTATTTCGGTACCGAAATTTTATTTCGGTACCGGTAAACTGAAATATAAAGGTACAGAAATAAAGAGGTACCGAAATGAAGCGGTACCGAAATTATAGGTATTTAAACAATTCGGTACTTTTATTAAAAGGGTAGGCCCATTACCGCTAAATAAAACTACCATTAAATTCCGGTTATTCAGTCCCTGATCAGGAGCAAAGGAACCGTAAAAGGAACACATACGTCTGTGATAATTAGGTAAAGGTCGACCAGAATCTTATGAAAAATAGGAAATTAAAATTTTGTATTAAGCAACACTAGGTTAACTCGGCTGCCCTAGTGATAAACAAAGTAATTACATTCAGAACACCTTACCTGGGATCGTTTCACAAAACGAAAAATCAAGCAACTGCATTTTAAATACAAAAACAAAGTAATCAACATCAAATTACTTTGTTTTTGTGTTGTGCTTGTTGTTTACTTGGTTTTTGCATTTATATTCCGGGTTAGTGTGTGCAGTTACTTTGTTTGGGCAATTCAAATTTCAGTAAACGGTTCAAGTTATTTGAAATATTAAACTGTGGTAAAAACTACTCGACATAAAACTTTTATTAATGCAAAAAAGTCAATTTCACAAAAAATTACAGTTACTTTGTTTATCGCCAGGGCAGTCGTAGTGTTGCAAACTTTGGAATTTCATTTCCGTATTTTTCATGAGATTCTGGTCGACCTTTACCACAGAGCACATTGAATTATTACATTTTTATCTATGACAAGTACCAACATTATACAAATTACAGAATTTTATAATGTAAAATTGGTTTATAGTCTGTGGTTTGTACTTTGTTTGTTTTGAATTTTTGATGTTTTCAACAAAGGTTTTCAACCAATTCAACACGTTTTCAACATGTTTTAGCTTGACATACCGTCTGGTTTTTTTGCAGAACGCTTCGTCAATGTGATTTAACTAAATAAAATGAATAGAAATTGCGGAAGAAGATTAGCTGAGTTCCAAGATGAACACTACTGCGCAGGAAATGCCACAGGCAATTTCCGACGCTCGTGTTCACTGCGGCTGCGCGGTGAAAAAATGGTGCAGCGGTCGCCTTTAACAACGAGGAAATATATTCCAATAATCACGGAAAATAGCAACCAGAAACAACGAAGCGATGGCTCCCGACTGCCGGAGCCTAGCCATCGCCCACGAAGTCAGGTAGGTAACTCTGCCGTCCTAACGAAGAGTGCAATAACTAGGTTTTGACTACTTTCGAGATATTTGCAGTTAAAGATTTAATTTTTGTTTTGTGTGTATCTTCGTAACTATAAAAGCTATTGGTTTGAAACTTTTACTGAACGACAGATAAAATAATGCTTAATTTTATGTAGTATATTATATTTGTACATAAGTTTATATACACACTAAAAACGCAATAATGTATTTATCATTAGGACTTATGAATTGTTTTGATATAGCATTCCTAATCATAATTGCAATAACTACACTACTTATTGCAGTTTTTGTTAGTAAACCTACATACTACTTATTTGTGTAGCACAAACTATATGATGCCCTATAGTTTTTTCCAACCATATGTACGGTTTTCCTTAGTGAATTATTTTAATTAGATATAAGGTGATTGCAAGAACATAATAAGAATAAAAGAGATTTACCAAAATAATTTAAATAGGTTTTTATTATTTAAAACTAATAACTTACATGACGATTTTCGTATCTGTAACTAAATTCAAAAACATAGAACTTTCATATAACCGTCCTACCCCCATTTTACCCCCTTATATATTTTACATAGGGGAGAAATTTCCTATAATATTTTCTAGGCTGATATCTACGCCCTAGAAAGAACCTACCGTCCAAATTTCAAGATAATAATAACAATAATTAAAACTTCACAAAAACTTTCATCCCCTTTTTTACCACCCTTAATGGGAGATTTTCCAGAACAACTTATACAAGTTTTTATTATTTAAAATTCATAATCTAAATGCCTATTTTCATATCTGTAACTTCAAAAACATAGAACTTTCATATAACCTTCCTACCCCCATTTTACCCCCTTAGGGGAGGATTTTCGTGAAATCTTTTCTAGGCTGATATCTAAGCCTTAGAATAAACCTACCTTCCAAATTACAAGTTGATAATAACAATAATTAAAACTTAACATAAAAACTTTCAACCCCTATTTTACCACCCTTAAGGGAAGATTTTTCAGAATAAAATATACAGGTTTATATTATTTAAAACTAATAATCTAAATGCCGATTTCAGGTCTGTAACTTTAAAAACATAGGACTTTCATACAAACTTTCTACCCCCATTTTACCCCCTTAGAGGAAGATTTTAGGAATGTTAAATAGCCCATTACCTTTCCGGAAAACTGTACTACCAAATGCAAAAATAATTTTTCAAATCCGACTGGTACTTCCAGAGATTAACGCGTTCAAACAGACAAACTCTTCCGCTTTATTATATTAGTATAGATATCTAGTTTTTTTTATTTTCGATAATTTTCATTTGTCTAATTCTAATTCTCTCCAATCAGCTGCATGTTTTTCTTTGACTTTCAATGAAAATTGTCCCCTTTCAGCCAATGACTTTTGACTTCCAAAATTTTCTTTAAGTGGTTGTGTTTCTAATTTTGTGCTTGTAAAAGTAAAAATCTACGAATTTGACAATTTTACAACATCCACAAAATCGTCAAAATCAAAAACTTTTTGTTTATTTTAACTTTACTTTAGTATAATACATTTAGTAAGCTAGACATTTTAAGTAATAAGTTTCCTTATGATAACTGCAATAACTCTTACCTACTTCTTGCGCTTATGACTAGTAAATGTGCCAAAAATTTATAAAACGTACTATAGTCATAAGTGCAATAACTGGGCTTATTGCGATTATTTTATGTAATATTACAAAATATCAAAGCTATCCAAGTCATAACTGAAGATATTTCGGTTATGATTAGCTCCTTACACATCGTTATATTAGATATTGCAGTTATGGTAACCAACAGAACCGAAACTATTGAAGATACAAAAAAGACGTCTAAGACGAAAATATAGAGCTCATTTTCCTGATTACGGATATGGTCTTAAGTCAATTTGACCAAAAACTCGACTTATTGCACTCTTCGTTAGGACGGCAGAACTACCCTCCCGAAACTTGCTTTTACTTGCAATCATTAGGTAATTTATATTGTCATGGCTACATGGCCATAAAACACCGTATGTTGCAATCCCATGTGTTGCAAAACACGCAGAAACTATATCTTGACCTAACGCTAAAATCTATTAAAGTTGTTTAGACCAGTCATTTTTGTCACATCAATGTTAGTTATTAGAGTTGTGAATTTAGTTTATAGATTGTGTACAGCAAAATTACTACCACATTACCTAACATATTGCTATTTTTATTTCAGTCATTCAATGCAAATGGTCATAAGCCGAGGAAATCCTGCCTGAAAACACAGGATCCCTGTGTTGATAGACATCTAAATATGACAGATTCTGCCCACACTCCCCCCGGGTCCCCAGAAGACTTGCCTGATGATGATTCGCTGCACAGCTACGGAAGCGCAGCCACCGCCGCCTCCATCGATGCCGGGTATGCTCCATTCAACGGCACCACTTTCAGTGGGCGATCCATGCGCTATGTGTTGCATTGTTCATCCCATGCGGGCCTAGCAGGTGAGGAATATCTCACGCCAACGCAACGCGCTCAAAGACAAATTCGCCGCTTAAAAAGTCTCCTGAGCCAAGCTAAAAAGGACTTGGAAAAGAAGGACAGTGAAATATTCCAGCTCACCAAAGAAGTGGTGGAGCTTCGTCTGTACAAGGCCTCTATATTCTCTCCAGATGAAAAGTCCAACTCTAGCGAGATTGTGACGGTAAGAGAGAACAATGAAGAGCCTTCGATTGAGGGTGACAGTGTCAAATGTAAAGATGCTCACCGATCGTTTGACATCACTGACAGTCCCATATTCAAAGATCAGACTCCTACCAGGTGCCGGAATGAGATGCAGGGATCGTTTACTGATTCTGGTCATTTTGATGATCTCACAAATTCTTCTCTCCACTCGAAGGAGTCGGTACATATGTTGACCACTCATGACGCTTCATGCATGACAGAGGTTACAGACAGTGATGAAGAGCGGCGCAGCTTGATGGCTTACTATGAGAAGAAAATAGAAGATATTGTGAGATCTCACGTGGGGGAAACTCAGGAAATTAAGAAAGCTCATAATGACAAGGTGGAAGCGCTGCTTCAGAAATTATCAGATGTGAACACTCGCTACTGTGAACTGCTGCCGAACTATGAACAAGCAAAAGAGAGAATACATGTTTTGGAGAAGCAGCTCGAAGATGCCAGCAAGCAGCTGCAAGACGATGACAGCAGGCATCGTGCGATGTACCTGCAAATGTATGACAAGGGAAAAGAAACTGCCAAATATGAATTGGATAAGGTATTAATATTTTTATTTTATACTGCTAGAAAACAAAAAAAAAATTGCCATCCATGCCATGTTATGAGTGAGACAGAATAAATCTCTTGTTGTATTTCAAACATAAAACAACAAGGTCATATTGCATTGTTTACAATCGTTTTTACTTGATGAAATTACTAGCCTTGTAAAAAATGTTTACATTGCAAATCTTTAGAGCGTGTTTTCTGCTGTAAAAAGTCACATATTTATCTTCCTAGAATGCAAGCTATGTCTTTTCCATCATGATCCATTTAGAGTTTTAGCCATGCAAGGGTCAATAGATAAGTACATTTATGCACACACTAGCTTCTAGCTCTAGACTTCAAGGTGACTGCAAAATTTTATAGTTCTTAAACTGTAATTTTGTAGTAGTTTTGTTACTAGAACAGTACGTGGACTGTGCAATCAGTCGGTCCTTACGAAGAATATATGTGTTTAATGAATTCAAACTGCAGCTCTGCAATAAACTCACAGTCTGTCATCTAGACACTAAGGGACCTTTCAGATAGACCGGCGCAGAGAGCAGAGCAAACTTTAATCGCATTTAAAATAGAATCTTAAGACATTGAAATAAGCTTTATTTTTACATTTTATCTCTTTTATGATAAGAGGATGCTCGAGGATACTCCCAATATGCTCGATGTGAAATATTAAGAGCAGCCGCTCGGCTGCTCATCGAGCCGGTCAGCTGCTCCATGCTCGTGCTCTTTCGCGCTCGAGCATCCGACCGGCTCCGTTCGCGTGCTCTTTCATGCTCGCGCAGCCGACCGTAGGCCGAATTGCTCTGAGTACAATCCGAATTCGGCCCAAGAGCGTACGCTCGGCTCCGAACGCATCCGCGTGTCCGTTCACACAGAATGGCGCGGAGAGCAGAGCAAATTTGAACGGCCGGTCTGTGTGAAAAAAAAAATGCTCTCCGACGCTCTCCGCGCCGGTCTATCTGAACGGTCCCTTAGACTATAATATTTTCGTACAATGTTCTCCATTGATTGGTACATTGATCTTTGCATGGATTTCCTTCCAGGAGGGCGAACCTGAACCCAGCACCAGCCAGTTGAACAGAGTCTCAGTGGAAGACCTACTGGAGCAGCTTCAGATCACGCAGACGGAGCTCGAGAATGTCCGAGTAAGTGTACCCCATTACCCAGATAACAATTTAACAGTGTAGTCGCTCCTGCTAACAAACACTTTACAACAAACTCCAGGTTTGCAAAATTCCTGGAAGCTATTATAACAGTGCCTTTGATTATTATTTTAATATCAGTAATGTTAAGGCATTCTTCCAAAATCGATATAAAATCGCTAACATTTTCACTATGGTGTTTTTTTTTTTTCTATTAGCTCTAATAAGGATGTTGACACTGATTTTACATGTTCAGTTGTGAAAATAGATTTAGAAAGAAATTAAAATATGAAAAACTAAGTAAATTAATAGTATTAATAAAAGTAATTGCTTAAGTGTCCATTCCAATTATAGGTTTTGTAGTTAGTTTTACCACAGGTTGAGTGACAGATAACTTACTTTTTTTGTACATAAGAATAATACAGGATATCGGTACTCGGAAATGAAGACAGGTGATAGTACGATAATTAGTGATTAAAATTATAAAAAAACGAAAAAAATAGTTTATACAAAATGATCTTCATCTATTTTTGAGACTGAAAATGTACAATTATCCATAATATTTTGGTCAAACTCCCTATTATTGTTAGAACCTATAAGAATGAATAGAATGAGCATGTAGTGGCAATTAACTGGAACTGCTTTAACGTGTAGTGAATTACAGGACACGGCATTCACAGAGGACGGAACTGCAAAGTCACAAGTACTTCTTAGTGCAAAGGAGGCTGTTTCTTTATGGGTCCTAGGAGCTCGAAAGGTTGGAGGCCGAACAGACAGCATTTAAACAATTTTTTTTACTTTTCTTGGAACACATAATTTAAGCTTCAGTGCACAGGTCTATTTATTTATATCGTTAAATATTTTATTTTTTATTACAAAAATGATTTATAGATGTTAAAATGCTATTTAGGAACTAAAACTAACAATTTGCTATGGGAATAAAATGTATGTAAGTCTCTTGTAGAATTTTTGGTTACGGTTATTCTGGCTGTATTAGTTCCCTTCATAAAAAAATAATGTCACAAGTTAATACAGATATGAATTAAAAACCTTTATTTATTTATGTGTATAAAATATTTTTAAATTGTCATTCATAAAATTATCATAAATTTTGCCCAGCTGTTATTCAGTAACATCAAATTGTTTATAATGCTCGTAGTTAGTCTGTGCAGTAATTTTTTATCACACTAATGCGGACAAATGTATTGAAAAGTTTATTTCTGTTGAATGTACTGGTGACATTATTTTATTTGAAAGGGCAATTCACAAATTTTGTATTCCTAATTCTATTTTTACTGCAAGGGCTAGTTTTAACAATTTAGTAGGCAAAAATAACCTGTGCTTTCAACTTTGTTTATGCTTTGCATGCTGTATAATTTGAAACAGCCTCTTTTGGTTATTTGGTGGAAGTACTTGGAAATTAATTTGATGGAGGTATATTTTTAACTATTTACGGATTTATGTTGACTTTGACATTATAAAATGAACTATAATAACATTTGTTTATACAATACATGATCAGGGGAGCTTCAAATGTATTATGCTATTTGATTGTATTGAAAGTTACAGTCTCCTAAGGGCACTTGTCTCTTATGCTTGTTTGAATAAACTCATCATCTCTCAAATAGCCTTTTACAAAAAAAAAACGTGACTTATTTTGTAAAATTAGTTATTATTTTAAATTGTAGTCCACGCTCGATATTTTCGCATGCGATTTTTTTTTTGTGTTAGAACACTAGTAAATGTCCTTGGAATTCTGTTGACAATAATATTTTGTGTATTACTTTTGTGGATTTATATTCTTTTATAGGATTTTTTGGATTATATAATTATATATTTGGATTATCATTATGTTGATAATAATATGTAATATTATATACTTTTAATTAGATAGTAGCCATGTGACATGTCTATATATATGTTTATTTTGTTTATATATTTTTTTGCATGTAAGATAATAAATGATACCTTAGTATGTATAAAATTAATACAAATAGTGTAATCTGTTCCAGGCGATGTATCGTCGTATCGTGGAGTCGCAGAGGGGCGCCAAGACCAACGTGGACCCCGAAGTGACGTTGCAGTTTTTGAAATCGGCGATATACTACTTCCTCACGGATCCGGAGAACCACCAGGGCCACCTGAACGCCATAGAGAATATTCTAGGGTTCACGGACGCGGAGAAGAAAAATATACGCAAAGCCAGGGCGACGTAGACTGCTGCAAATATGTGATAGCTCATAAATAGATGATAAATGTTTGCCACTTAGTTAGAATTTAATGTTGCATGTCCTCGGCTGCTAGTTAGATAAATATAAAAACTATATTATATTTATATATATTGGTGCACATTATTTTGTGTTACCATAATAATATAATAATTATCGTACCTACACTTGATTGCAACATAATCGTGATTAATTTATACATCGTATAAAATTATTTGAAAACGAATTTATTTTTAGACGCTAAATTTGTGATTTTTTAAAACATAGTTTCTAAGCGCCAAAGAGAACATTCCTTTTTTCGTTGTGCAATTTTTTTGACCTTTTTTATATTATTTTATAAGTTAAAGTGATGGTTCGCTTATAATGACAATTATTTTAAGTGTTACACTTTTTTCATATTTTATTCCTTTTTTGCATTGTTCCTATTTTTTTCGTTGGTTTGCATGTGAGAAAACTTTTATTTACTTTACTTTATTTTTAAGCGTTAGTACAGATCTTACGATCTTATTTGGCCGCAGTTGGCTATCGTGTATGGGGTCAATGATCATCGTTGGTCTCTACACGTCATGACTCTTGATAGACGATTCATGTACTGTCGCAAGGAAAACAGTAAAACGATATCTACGCAGCCACTCGTGACTAATTTCTGGCCGGCCAACTTGTACCTATGTACAAAAAATAATTTAGAAGTTTTTTTTAAATACACGTAGTATTTACAATGGAACGTCACCGTCCTTACGCTACAATAAAATTGATTTTCTATAATATACTTATTAATTTGTTCTATGATTATAAAATTTTATCGACGTGTTCTTGCCTCTTTAAAGCTGCATCTGTGATTAGTAAGTATATTTTACTAAGAAATCGTTGCATAATAAAATCGTGCTTTATATTATTGTTCCATCTTTTTTAAGTTTTAATCAGCTATAATACTTATTACTCTTTTCAATTTGAAATTCACAGAAATGTATTACTAGGTTTAAAATGAAATATTTTTAAAGTTAACTAAGAGCATAACATGGCGAAGCCGAAGATTAGGGACGTAGTTGTTTAGTATGGCTAGTAGTTAAGCTATTTACATAAGCAACTAATTACATAACTTTGTTACAATGTTGGTAATAGTGAGCGAATTTAATTCTACCCTAGATTTGGTTGTTTCTACTTACATTCTATGCATGTCAAATTGACGAGATGGGCCCTAGGTTACCTTTATTGAGGTAAAGTGGATGGTTATTGTGATTTTGCATCTTGAAACCGTGAAATTATATGGAAATGTAATACACTATACCTATCAAAATTGATTATTGTGGTATAGGTATATTTACTTGTGTTGTGAAATTTTCACGACGGTTATCTTATGTTTCAATAAATGAGAAATATTACAATGGCTTTCTTTTATAATTCCCTCAACCGCTTAGCTAGAGTTATAATAACATAAGCATACATACAGAGAAATTTATTTTTAGTCCAAGAGCTCACGACGGCCAGACCTTCGTTATTTTATAAAAGCTGAAAGTTTGTGTATTGTCCCCAACACAGGGAGGAACGATCAGCGACTATGAAGTTGAGATGATGGTTACTTTGTGAGATCAGTAGTGCTAACATGCGACACACGAGAAAATTATCTCTTCACTTTTTCTCGACGAATACAATAGAATTTGACGAGAAAAAGTGTAGAGATAATTTTCTCGTGTGTCGCATGTTAGCCCTGCAGGTAATAAAGGTGTAAAAAATCTTATCAAAGTATAAAGTTTAATTTTTTTTATACTTTCTTCAGAATAATATTAGAAATCACGTCATGCAATTGCCAGACATTTAGTGTCATGGTAACCCCCTGCCAAACGCCTTTAAAGGTTCAAGGGTGTCTGGCAGGGGGTTGCCACAACACTGAATGTCTGGCAATTGCATGATGTGATTTGTAATACTATTCCGAAGAAAATATAAATAAATAGACTTAATACTTCGATGTAAGATTTTTTATACCTTTATTATTATATTATATACATACAGCTATTATCGTAGTTATTATCTGTTAATGTCAGTTAAAACCCCCGCGCGCTCTAGGCAGACAATTTGACTAAAGGATTTCTTAGCAGTCGCAGAGCTTTTGCGGGGGCTCTGATGGTTAGATACTGTTACGTGCTGGGGTTCGAAGATTTGGAATAAAACACCTGGTGACCCTTGATCAGACTTTATTCTGCACTTCCGTATTCCACTTGGTACTCCTGATCCTCTTGTAGACTTCCTCTTCACGTTGTTCGCTTCCAATCCTCTTCACTTCCGATCGCTTCCTTCGCTTGTATTTCGCTCGGCTCTCAGAACTGAACTGAACTGCGTCAGCTCGCCGGTCCCTTTATATACCCGTTACCGCGTGACTAAGCGTTTTCTAGAAAGTTCCACCCCTATCGATGTTTATTCCCGAAAAGTCGCGTGGTTGTTTACATCGATGGGTTGTTTAGGTATTTATTAGGTGACGAGCGATTATGAACCTTAATGCACTAGTAATAAGGTTCATTCGTAACACTGCCCCCCTCTTAGCGATGCTCGTCCCGAGCATCACTGTTGCTTCCGTAATGTTTTGCCAAGCGGTCGATGTGCACAACCTTAAATTTCCCCCTTGGTTGACGTTGAATCCTATACGTGACGTCGTTAATACGGGTAACCACTTTGTATGGACCCTCCCATCTGGTTTGCAATTTTGGAGATTTCCCTTTTCGACGAGTCGGATTATGCAGCCAGCCTAAGGCACCTTCCTCGAATCCGCTCGTGTTCGATTTCCGGTCGTATCTGGTTTTCATGTTCTCACTCGATTGCAATCCGTTTTCCCGAACTGTAGCATGTATTTCCCGCATTTTCTCTCTCAGATTGGCGACGTAGTCTTGTACGGTACAAGGTTCATCCGGTGACCCTCCCATCAATAAGTCTACTGGTAACCGTAGTTCCCTGCCATAATTGACTAACGCCGGAGTTACCTTTGTGCTCTCATGCTCTGCAGTCCTGTAGGCGAGGAGAAACAGTGGAATGTACCTGTCCCAGTCTCTTTGGTGGGCGTCAACCAACTTTGCCAAATGCCTTTCAAGCGTCTGATTGAATCTTTCAACCATTCCGTCAGACTGCGGGTGGTATGCAGTTGTGCGTGTCTTATGCAGACCTAAAATTTTGCATACTTCCTGAAACACCTGCGATTCAAAGTTCCTTCCTTGGTCTGAGTGGATTTCCAATGGTACACCAAAGCGACATATAACCTCCTCAACGAGCTTAGTTGCAACAGTTGTAGCTTCCTGGTTAGGTATCGCGAATACTTCCGGCCACTTAGTGAAGTAGTCCATAACAACCATGAAGTATTTGTTCCCTGATTCAGTCACAGGGAATGGTCCGGCTACATCAATAGCTATACGTTCCCAGGGTGCACCAACATTGTACAGCTGCAGGTTACCTCTACTCCTTGTCTGCGGTCCCTTCACGGCAGCGCAAATGGTACATTTACGGCACCAGTCCTGCACATCCTCCCGACAATGGAGCCAGTAAAACCTCTCCCGTACTTTCGTTAGTGTCTTCTTGACGCCAAGATGACCTCCCGAAACTCCGTCATGCACTTCACGTAGGACATCGGGTACCTTGGCTCTCGGAACGACTACCTGAAGATGGAACTCCCTACCGTTAGTCTTTTCCCATTTTCGGTAGAGTATTCCATTTTGTAGAGTAAGACTGCTCCACTGTGCCCAGTATGCCTTAGTGATAACGCTCATAGGTGCAACCTCACTCCATGTTGGTCTGGCGTCTCCTCTTTTCTTCCACACGATGATGTGCCGTAGATCCTCATCACCCTCTTGAGCCATCTTCATTGCATCATCCTCCCAGGGTCCTAAGGAACTCGTCCTGGTAAGTTTCAATGATAGCTCCGTCGACTCCTGTTTGATGCAATGTTTGCATTCTTCCGGGCATGGCCTCCGAGAAAGTTCATCTGCATTTCCATGTGACTTCCCGCTGCGATGTTGAGTCTCGAAGTCATATTCCTGGAGCTGTTCAATCCACCGAGCAACTTGACCTTCGGGATTCTTAAATTGCAGTAGCCATTTCAATGCTGCATGATCCGTACGTAGTAAAAACTTTCGGCCGATTAGGTACTTGCTGAAGTGTTGCAACGTTTTTACCACGGCAAAAAGTTCCCTCCGTGTCACGCAGTAGTTCCGTTCCGGTCTTGACAGTGATTTGCTGAAATACCCCATAACGACTTCTCTATCTCCCTGCTTTTGGGATAGCACTCCTCCAATCGCTGTGTTGCTCGCGTCGGTATCGACGATAAACTGGCCTTCCGGTTGTGGGTATCCCAGAATTGGTGTTTCACATAGGTATTTCTTCAGTTTTGAAAAGGAATCTTCACAGGCTTCATCCCAACAAAATGGTCTTTTCTCTTCCGTCAGTCTATGTAACGGTTTTGCGATCTCAGAAAACCCCTTGACGAAACGCCTGTAGTAAGAGCACAAACCCAAAAATGCCCTTACCTCTGTCTTGTCTTTAGGGGTAGGCCATTTTTTAACCACTTCAATTTTCGCCGGGTCAGTCTGGATGCCCTCACTTGTGATAACATGGCCGAGATAATTCACTTCTTTCCTAAATAGCTGACACTTCTTCGGGTTAAGTTTTAAGTTTGCCCCATGTATTTTGGCGAAGACTCGCTCCATGTTTTGCAAATGGTCCTCGAAGTCTCGACCCATGATAACGACGTCATCTAGATACACCAAGCAGGCATCTCCTACTAAACCTGCTAGCACACATTCCATGAGTCGTTCGAAGGTGGCAGGTGCGTTGCACAATCCAAAAGGCATAACATTAAACTGCCATAATCCTTTTCCCGTTGAAAACGCTGTCTTCTCCTTGTCTTTTGGATGGATTTCTACCTGCCAGTAACCTGATTTTAGGTCTAGAGTCGAAAACCATTTCATGCCACTCAAGGTATCCAGAGTGTCATCGATTCTAGGTAGCGGGTAACTATCCTTCTTTGTGATGTCATTGAGCCGCCTATAGTCCACGCAGAACCGTGTGCTTCCATCTTTCTTCTTCACAAGCACAACAGGTGAGCACCAGGGACTTGCGGATTGTTCTATTATTTTGTTCCTTTCCATTTCTTTCAGCATATCCTCGACTTCTTTTTCCTTCGCGATTGGTAGCCGTCTCGCTCGCTGACGGATGGGTCCCTCATTTCCGGTATCGATTCTATGCTGCACTAACGATGTTCTCCCTGGGTTTCTTTCTTGAGTAGAAAAGATGTCCGCGTAGCGTAATAGAAACTTCTTTGCCTTGATGCTTTGTGAATAAGTCAGGTTGCTTTTGCAGTCTTTAAGAAGCTCATAGACTGTAGGATCCTTCCAAGAACCTGATTTATCCATGCTTGGCATTGCTAAATTGTTCCCATCGCATACCTGTGAGATAACCGTTGCTGGGGCTCCCTCCGTGCCAGCCAGTACTCGCCCCTTAGTCCTGGCTGTTACTAGTTTCCCTGATTTTGAGGAGACCTTGCATCCTCACCTCTCTTCGCAAGCTCCTCCAACCGTTTCTCTATTTTCATTAGTCGGGACATCTGCGACTCTTTCTGTGGGCAATTCAACTGCAAATGCCCTTTCTCACCGCATCTATAGCACACAGCGCCAAAGTTCTTCCTGAATGAGGTCTTAACCTCTTTCACCTCCTCGACAACTTCACGTAGTCTGTGAGTCTGCCGAATGTCGTGTCGAACTGCTTCGACCTCTAAGGCATGCGCCAATGCTTCTTTTAATGAGGCATGGTGACCAAGCCTCACGGCAGCTCTTACCTCCAGGTCTTTAATTCCATCGACAAAAGCTTGCACGATGTTTGCGGTTACCATCTTATCGTCGGCCGATGGATAAGCTTTCCGCACAAGCTTATCTATTTCCAACGCCCATTGCTGGAGACCCTCTCCAGATCGCTGGACTCTATCGCGCAGCTGGACGCGGAACACATGCTCCAGATGTCGCTCCCCATACCTGGATTCGAGTGCATCCAACAGTTCCTTGTATCCACAACCTGAAGTAGGAAAGGCCTCCAGAACAGTTAGAGCCTGCCCTCTCAATGCGACAGTGAGGGCAGTCAAGCACTGTTCGTCCGTCCATCCGTTGGCAGTAGCAACAGTCTGAAACTGTTGCCGGTACGCGGGCCAGGAGGTGCTACCGTCGTATGGGGGTACCTTAACATTAGGTCCCTGAACTGCGCCCATCGCTCCACTTGATGTTAGCCTTGTCGTTTCAAGACGTATCACCTTTTTCTGTAGCTCGGTGAGGCCAGTCTTCACACCATCTATGTCCGTTCCTAGGCAGGTGACTCGCTCGTCCATGAGGTCCAACTCTTTTCGCAATTTAGCCACCATGCCGCCAACTTCGTGAACGGCCGACAAAACATTCCGCTGCACCCCTTCTTGATTTTCCTGTATTGCTGCAAACTGTTGTTGCATTATCCACATCAAACTCGACAAGTCAACGGTGGGCGTGGCTTGCTCAGTGGGCGTGGCCAGGTGGGTGTGGCCAGTGGGCGGGGCCTCCGGCTGAGTGGGCGTGGCCTCAAGGGGCGTGGTCTGGTGGGCGTGGCCAGTGGGCGGGGCCTCCGATTGGGTGGGCGTGGTCTCAAGGGGCGTGGCCTGGTGGGTGTGGCCAGTGGGCGGGGCCAGCTGGGGGGACCCACCAGGTGCTGGTTCCTCCAGGTGCTCCTCCACAGGTGCTCGGCTGGATTCCGCTGCACGCTGGGCCCTGGTCTTGACACCCTCGCTGCCGAAGTCGTCTCTCGGAGTCAATGGCATAGCTTCCAAATCGCACTTCTGTCACCAATTGTTACGTGCTGGGGTTCGAAGATTTGGAATAAAACACCTGGTGACCCTTGATCAGACTTTATTCTGCACTTCCGTATTCCACTTGGTACTCCTGATCCTCTTGTAGACTTCCTCTTCACGTTGTTCGCTTCCAATCCTCTTCACTTCCGATCGCTTCCTTCGCTTGTATTTCGCTCGGCTCTCAGAACTGAACTGAACTGCGTCAGCTCGCCGGTCCCTTTATATACCCGTTACCGCGTGACTAAGCGTTTTCTAGAAAGTTCCACCCCTATCGATGTTTATTCCCGAAAAGTCGCGTGGTTGTTTACATCGATGGGTTGTTTAGGTATTTATTAGGTGACGAGCGATTATGAACCTTAATGCACTAGTAATAAGGTTCATTCGTAACAATACTATAGAAAATAGAGCAATCTTTGACTCTACTCAGACTCATGACAGAGTTAAAACGAGACATATTTAGATCCCGTTTTAACTCTGTCTCAAGTCAGAGTACGCTCTATAGATCTCAGCGTACGGGTGCAGTTCTAATTTTTTTTTCTTGAGACGAAATGAAAAACCGAGATTTTTATAAATATTTTATTGCCAAAATTAAATGTAAATTATCAGTAAAAAAACGTACAAACTGCATAAAAAATATTAAAGCTAGCACTGACTTACATAATGTTAATATAGCAATTAATTAATGTTTAGGTACACTGCAGTAAAAAGCTACAACAATCGGAAGACCACTACGGAACATTCACGGCTGGGCAGCAATTAAAATATTTGCCAAAATATAGCCTCCTTACAACCGATATAGATATCACAACCATCATTTTGTACAGTTGAAATAATACATCGTTTATCAAATATTCTTATTACTACTCGTATGTACATGTGTGTCTAAATGCGGTACATAAATCGAGCTTATGACGGTTAGTGTTTCGAAATTCGAAGTGTCAACGTTGTCGAGATGTGCAAAGTCGCACTAAGGGTCGGGGCATACTAGCACAGAGTCGAAGCGCATCGAAGCAAATCGAAAAAAAATTAAGTAATAGCATATTGGGCACCCATCTCTACAAAACAAGGTATAAACTATGAAAAACAAAAACGAGCGAATGCGCTCGCATAAGTACGAATTCGTTGTGCGTTATTTTGTAGAGATAGGTGCCAATATGCTATGAACATTTTTTGCTTGAAGCTTCGATGCGCTTCGACTCGTGTTAGTATGCCTCGACCCTAAGTATAATGATGAATACCATTGAGATGACAGTTCTGACTCTTGCGTGTCAACGCTCCTACGGTCTGATCTGTACGCAGCTGTACATATTGTACGAAATCGGCTAAATTACTGTTGAATATAATATGGCACATTGTATAAAAATATTATAATATCATTGTTAGATCATAAAAAATAGCTGTCATGGTAAATATGTATTAAAATATCGTCACTAGATCATAAAAAATAGCTGTCATAATTTCCTTGCAGTAGAGATACTGGATCAGTCTTGTATTACATTTAGAAATCATAAAAAGTTTATTCTAACATATTATTTATCCATTAGGTACATCGATCATAAACAATCTGATGAAGTAACTTAAATCTATAAAACTCACTCACTTCACAGTCATTGTGGCTAATTCTATTGTACACAATCTCTAAACTTAAACTAAATTGACAGGTTTAAAAATAGTGCTATCCTTTTCTGCAGGGAGCATTGTGAGAGAGATAGCAATCGATTTAGACCTGTCATATTAGTTTAGATTTAGAGAATGTGTACAACAGAATTGGCCACAATGTATTTGTAACTTTGGGTATAATTATGTTTGCTTTGAACTTAACTTACCACATACAAAATACTCATGATTTCATTAATACAATAAAACACACGTGTTACAAAAAATAGCAAAACCACATCAATTATTATTAATAACAACAATATTTACACATCTCTCTGTAAGTATCAATAATAAAAATGTTGCGGCTGAAAATCCTGTAAATATTTAGTCAAAAAATCGAGATCAGTCAAATGAGATATGTCATTATTATTATCAAAATTGAATATTCAAATAGATCTTGTGAGGTTGTAAAATATCTGAAAACAAATGTATATAAATAAACACTAACAAGCTAGGTATATAAAAGCTTTTTTATTTTATCATTGCTATTTTATAAATGAATACAGCCTTTAAACGACTGACTATAAAAAATGCAATGTTTATAATTTTCTTATCTAAAGCGGATGTCGAAAGAGTAATTACGTAGAACAATGAACACTTAAGGCGACCGCACACCAACCAGCATTTGGCTTACGCGCCGAATGCATTTTTTGATGAAGACACAAATACAACACAAAGGACGTAGTGTTGTAAACAAGATCAACCCACAATACGTCAATATAGAAGTGGACCTTGAATATGAACTGAGAGGGATTAATCTAATTTGACACAAGATTACATTGTAATTTGTTATTAGGCCAATATCTCATTAAGACGCCATAGTTGCGCCACCAGCGAGTGATCACGCACACCACCACCAAATTGGTTGCGCAAAGGTGAGGTACCCCCTGTATAGACTGTATAGGTTTTGTTGGTAGCGCAACTGGTAGCGCAGTGGTGTACTAATGAGATTGGAGCCTTAAGCATACCAGGCGCACTTCATATTGTAGGTATGCCGCTAGCAGTACCTAGCACGCTCCGGTTAGTCAGGCCCATTAATCGGAAGGGATAAGAGCTACGCAATAGAAAGAGAGGCAAAGTCTAGGTTGATATAACGGTAGGTAGTTAGCGCTCCTGCGACCTGAATTGCCCTTTATAGTGTCGTAACAAGAGTCAACCTTGTAGGTTGTATTGTGTCTCGTGGTTCAGTCGAAGCTGAACTTGACCTCCTCGCGCTCGGGGTCGTTGTTCGCGGCGACGGTCTGCAGCAGGTAGCGGCTGATCTGGCTCTCGATGGACGGGGTGCTCTCCTTGCGGGGAGCGGCGCGCTTGCGCTTGGCCTTGCCGTGCTTGGCGCGGCGGCGTCCCACCTTGGTCTTCATCTCCGCTATCTTGACCGACAGCTGGCTGTCCAGCGAGTTGCGTCGCGACTCCACGGACACGTGGCGCAGGCTGATGCTGATCTGGGAGTCCTGTGAAAACAGCGCACAAAATGAACCCGTGCTGATGAAGAGCCCAGAGGCGGCTCGAGATCATGCAGCGCCCGCGTACAATCCTAGCGCCTAGCGCCCTCTAGTAAGCGAGCGGTACAAATGTGAAAATGCTGAGGCCGGCGCCCCCTAACACCGCTGCGCCCGTGTGCAACGCACACCCTGCACCATAGGTAAAGCCGCCTCTAGAAGAGCCTGATTGAAAATGGCGACTTGTAAATCTTCTTCTATATATAATTATATAGCGAAATACCACTCACTGACTAATCACGAAATCTCAGGAACTATAAAACCTACAAACTTGAAATTTGGAAGGTAGGCTCCTTCTGGAGCGTAGACGTCAGCTAAGAACCGGTTTTGAGAAGACCCACCCCTAAAGGGGTGAAATGGGAGTTGGAAGGTCAATTGAAAGTCCTAGTGACGTGTTACGTGTAACTTTCAATTAAAATGAAAATCCGCATTACGATTGTAAGTTTTAAATAATAAAAACACGAATAAGTTATTTTGGAAAAGCTTCCATAAGTGCCATAACCCACTGACGCGACACGTCGCACGCGGCAAGCCGCGGGTTGTCGCGCGCGGTTTTATTATCCATATAAACTCTATGCAAACGCTTGGCACATAACCCACTAGCGAGGCACGGTCGCGCTGTCGCGCGCGGCTTGACTTTGAATGAAAAACCGCGCGCGACATCCAACAGCGCGCTACACGTTTTTACATGTAGGACATTCTAAAAATAGAGGATGCACCCAGTATCTATCTATATTTCGCTTTTTTGTGACGGCGGTTGTAATAAAACAATAGTGTTGCGATCTCTTCGATTTCAATTTTGAGACTGAGTGTTTTTTGCCGCGACCTGTCGCACCAGTGGGTTATGGCACTAAGGGTGATAAAATAAGGGATGAAAGGTTTATGGTAATTTTTGATTATTGTTATTATTAACTTAATTGGTAGGTCCTTTCTTGGGTGAAGGTATCAGCTAAGGAAACATTCAACGAAAATCCACCCCTAAGGGACCGTTCAGATAGAGCAGCGCGGAGAGCAGAGCAAATTTTTATCGCATTTAAAATAGAATCTTAAGGCATTGAAATAAGGTTTATTTTTACATTTTATCTCTTTTATAATAAGAGGATGCTCGAGGATGCTCCCAAAAGAGATAAAATGTAAAAATAAACCTTATTTCAATGTCTTAAGATTCTATTTTAAATGGGATTAAAATTTGCTCTGCTCTCCGCGCCGGTCTATCTGAACGGACCCTAGGGGGGTAAAATAGGGGTAGGAAGGTTACATGAAAATCCTATGTTGAAGACATGAAAATCGGCATTTAGATTAAAGAGAGAGCGGTACCTGCGAGTTGCGGCGGTCGGGCGTGGAGCTGAGCGAGTGGTGCGAGTGGTGCGAGTGGTGCGAGTGGTGCGAGTGGTGCGAGTGGTGCGTGTGCGGCGGCAGCACCAGCGCGTCGCGGCGCCGCACGAAGCGCGGCAGGTTGGCGGCCCACGACGACGACAGCTCGCCGCTGAAACCACACCGACACGCGCTGCCTCAGCGACCCGCTGGCTCAACGACAAGCTGGCTCAGTGACCCGCTGGCTCAGCAACCCGCTGGCTCAGCAACCCGCTGGCTCAACGACAAGCTGGCTCAGCGACCCGCTGGCTCTATATACTGTACTCTGTGTAGTCTACTGGTTCCTTTACGTAAATATTTTGGAATAACCATTTATTTACTTAACTTTTAGTCACTCAGTAGTGGCTAATAAGAATAATAAATAGTGGGTAATAAGAGTAATAATAATGTCCTTCCGACCGAATTTCGGTCATGGCGGGCAATCTCAACCGAGGCTGAGACTAGCCAACTACGCAGTAAATATTATAGCGCACAAATGTGTGCACTCTCTATTCCCTCACTCTTAGTCCGATGGGACACAATGCGTCTGTCACATTCTGTCACAGACTGGAGAGATCAAGCGCAGGACCTACAGCTGTACGTGCTCTCCGAAGCTCGGGGGTGCATCTAACACCGCCAACTTCCAACTCCGGACTGGCCCTGAGAATTTCTTGACTGGAAAAATCCAATACCTCATTTTTTGGCCCGATCTCGGAATCGAACCCAGGACCTCGAATAAGAGTAATAACAACTCTGCAAATGTTATAACCCGCAGCACGAAACTCGAGCGCTGACCTTCAATGCGCAGAAGTCGAAAATGAGGTATCTCGGGTGGTGGTTGAGGGGAAGGCATGGGGATCGTTCGTAAGCACCGCTCACTCGTACGACGCTGCGCGCACTTGAAGGTCACCACTCGAGTTTCGTGCCGCTGTTTATAAGCACTGTTACCTCTCGTGCTTAGCGTCCTCCGGGTAGTCGATGGGCGAGGTGTTGTCGAGACAGAAGCCGACGGGGTCCTGCCGCGAGCCGCCCAGCGAGATGGACAGGCGGCCGCGCGTGATGAACTCGTTGCGCCGCTTGTACGCGCGCGCGATCAGCTCGTGCTTGCATGTTACCTCTCGTGCTTAGCGTCCTCCGGGTAGTCGATGGGCGAGGTGTTGTCGAGACAGAAGCCGACGGGGTCCTGCCGCGAGCCGCCCAGCGAGATGGACAGGCGGCCGCGCGTGATGAACTCGTTGCGCCGCTTGTACGCGCGCGCGATCAGCTCGTGCTTGCATGTTACCTCTCGTGCTTAGCGTCCTCCGGGTAGTCGATGGGCGAGGTGTTGTCGAGACAGAAGCCGACGGGGTCCTGCCGCGAGCCGCCCAGCGAGATGGACAGGCGGCCGCGCGTGATGAACTCGTTGCGCCGCTTGTACGCGCGCGCGATCAGCTCGTGCTTGCATGTTACCTCTCGTGCTTAGCGTCCTCCGGGTAGTCGATGGGCGAGGTGTTGTCGAGACAGAAGCCGACGGGGTCCTGGCGCGAGCCGCCCAGCGAGATGGACAGGCGACCGCGCGTGATGAACTCGTTGCGCCGCTTGTACGCGCGCGCGATCAGCTCGTGCTTGCATGTTACCTCTCGTGCTTAGCGTCCTCCGGGTAGTCGATGGGCGAGGTGTTGTCGAGACAGAAGCCGACGGGGTCCTGCCGCGAGCCGCCCAGCGAGATGGACAGGCGGCCGCGCGTGATGAACTCGTTGCGCCGCTTGTACGCGCGCGCGATCAGCTCGTGCTTGCATGTTACCTCTCGTGCTTAGCGTCCTCCGGGTAGTCGATGGGCGAGGTGTTGTCGAGACAGAAGCCGACGGGGTCCTGCCGCGAGCCGCCCAGCGAGATGGACAGGCGGCCGCGCGTGATGAACTCGTTGCGCCGCTTGTACGCGCGCGCGATCAGCTCGTGCTTGCATGTTACCTCTCGTGCTTAGCGTCCTCCGGGTAGTCGATGGGCGAGGTGTTGTCGAGACAGAAGCCGACGGGGTCCTGCCGCGAGCCGCCCAGCGAGATGGACAGGCGGCCGCGCGTGATGAACTCGTTGCGCCGCTTGTACGCGCGCGCGATCAGCTCGTGCTTGCATGTTACCTCTCGTGCTTAGCGTCCTCCGGGTAGTCGATGGGCGAGGTGTTGTCGAGACAGAAGCCGACGGGGTCCTGCCGCGAGCCGCCCAGCGAGATGGACAGGCGGCCGCGCGTGATGAACTCGTTGCGCCGCTTGTACGCGCGCGCGATCAGCTCGTGCTTGCATGTTACCTCTCGTGCTTAGCGTCCTCCGGGTAGTCGATGGGCGAGGTGTTGTCGAGACAGAAGCCGACGGGGTCCTGCCGCGAGCCGCCCAGCGAGATGGACAGGCGGCCGCGCGTGATGAACTCGTTGCGCCGCTTGTACGCGCGCGCGATCAGCTCGTGCTTGCATGTTACCTCTCGTGCTTAGCGTCCTCCGGGTAGTCGATGGGCGAGGTGTTGTCGAGACAGAAGCCGACGGGGTCCTGCCGCGAGCCGCCCAGCGAGATGGACAGGCGGCCGCGCGTGATGAACTCGTTGCGCCGCTTGTACGCGCGCGCGATCAGCTCGTGCTTGCATGTTACCTCTCGTGCTTAGCGTCCTCCGGGTAGTCGATGGGCGAGGTGTTGTCGAGACAGAAGCCGACGGGGTCCTGCCGCGAGCCGCCCAGCGAGATGGACAGGCGGCCGCGCGTGATGAACTCGTTGCGCCGCTTGTACGCGCGCGCGATCAGCTCGTGCTTGCATGTTACCTCTCGTGCTTAGCGTCCTCCGGGTAGTCGATGGGCGAGGTGTTGTCGAGACAGAAGCCGACGGGGTCCTGCCGCGAGCCGCCCAGCGAGATGGACAGGCGGCCGCGCGTGATGAACTCGTTGCGCCGCTTGTACGCGCGCGCGATCAGCTCGTGCTTGCATGTTACCTCTCGTGCTTAGCGTCCTCCGGGTAGTCGATGGGCGAGGTGTTGTCGAGACAGAAGCCGACGGGGTCCTGCCGCGAGCCGCCCAGCGAGATGGACAGGCGGCCGCGCGTGATGAACTCGTTGCGCCGCTTGTACGCGCGCGCGATCAGCTCGTGCTTGCATGTTACCTCTCGTGCTTAGCGTCCTCCGGGTAGTCGATGGGCGAGGTGTTGTCGAGACAGAAGCCGACGGGGTCCTGCCGCGAGCCGCCCAGCGAGATGGACAGGCGGCCGCGCGTGATGAACTCGTTGCGCCGCTTGTACGCGCGCGCGATCAGCTCGTGCTTGCATGTTACCTCTCGTGCTTAGCGTCCTCCGGGTAGTCGATGGGCGAGGTGTTGTCGAGACAGAAGCCGACGGGGTCCTGCCGCGAGCCGCCCAGCGAGATGGACAGGCGGCCGCGCGTGATGAACTCGTTGCGCCGCTTGTACGCGCGCGCGACCAGCTGGTGCTTGCATGTTACCTCTCGTGCTTAGCGTCCTCCGGGTAGTCGATGGGCGAGGTGTTGTCGAGACAGAAGCCGACGGGGTCCTGCCGCGAGCCGCCCAGCGAGATGGACAGGCGGCCGCGCGTGATGAACTCGTTGCGCCGCTTGTACGCGCGCGCGATCAGCTCGTGCTTGCATGTTACCTCTCGTGCTTAGCGTCCTCCGGGTAGTCGATGGGCGAGGTGTTGTCGAGACAGAAGCCGACGGGGTCCTGCCGCGAGCCGCCCAGCGAGATGGACAGGCGGCCGCGCGTGATGAACTCGTTGCGCCGCTTGTACGCGCGCGCGATCAGCTCGTGCTTGCATGTTACCTCTCGTGCTTAGCGTCCTCCGGGTAGTCGATGGGCGAGGTGTTGTCGAGACAGAAGCCGACGGGGTCCTGCCGCGAGCCGCCCAGCGAGATGGACAGGCGGCCGCGCGTGATGAACTCGTTGCGCCGCTTGTACGCGCGCGCGATCAGCTCGTGCTTGCATGTTACCTCTCGTGCTTAGCGTCCTCCGGGTAGTCGATGGGCGAGGTGTTGTCGAGACAGAAGCCGACGGGGTCCTGCCGCGAGCCGCCCAGCGAGATGGACAGGCGGCCGCGCGTGATGAACTCGTTGCGCCGCTTGTACGCGCGCGCGATCAGCTCGTGCTTGCATGTTACCTCTCGTGCTTAGCGTCCTCCGGGTAGTCGATGGGCGAGGTGTTGTCGAGACAGAAGCCGACGGGGTCCTGCCGCGAGCCGCCCAGCGAGATGGACAGGCGGCCGCGCGTGATGAACTCGTTGCGCCGCTTGTACGCGCGCGCGATCAGCTCGTGCTTGCATGTTACCTCTCGTGCTTAGCGTCCTCCGGGTAGTCGATGGGCGAGGTGTTGTCGAGACAGAAGCCGACGGGGTCCTGCCGCGAGCCGCCCAGCGAGATGGACAGGCGGCCGCGCGTGATGAACTCGTTGCGCCGCTTGTACGCGCGCGCGATCAGCTCGTGCTTGCATGTTACCTCTCGTGCTTAGCGTCCTCCGGGTAGTCGATGGGCGAGGTGTTGTCGAGACAGAAGCCGACGGGGTCCTGCCGCGAGCCGCCCAGCGAGATGGACAGGCGGCCGCGCGTGATGAACTCGTTGCGCCGCTTGTACGCGCGCGCGATCAGCTCGTGCTTGCATGTTACCTCTCGTGCTTAGCGTCCTCCGGGTAGTCGATGGGCGAGGTGTTGTCGAGACAGAAGCCGACGGGGTCCTGCCGCGAGCCGCCCAGCGAGATGGACAGGCGGCCGCGCGTGATGAACTCGTTGCGCCGCTTGTACGCGCGCGCGATCAGCTCGTGCTTGCATGTTACCTCTCGTGCTTAGCGTCCTCCGGGTAGTCGATGGGCGAGGTGTTGTCGAGACAGAAGCCGACGGGGTCCTGCCGCGAGCCGCCCAGCGAGATGGACAGGCGGCCGCGCGTGATGAACTCGTTGCGCCGCTTGTACGCGCGCGCGATCAGCTCGTGCTTGCATGTTACCTCTCGTGCTTAGCGTCCTCCGGGTAGTCGATGGGCGAGGTGTTGTCGAGACAGAAGCCGACGGGGTCCTGCCGCGAGCCGCCCAGCGAGATGGACAGGCGGCCGCGCGTGATGAACTCGTTGCGCCGCTTGTACGCGCGCGCGATCAGCTCGTGCTTGCATGTTACCTCTCGTGCTTAGCGTCCTCCGGGTAGTCGATGGGCGAGGTGTTGTCGAGACAGAAGCCGACGGGGTCCTGCCGCGAGCCGCCCAGCGAGATGGACAGGCGGCCGCGCGTGATGAACTCGTTGCGCCGCTTGTACGCGCGCGCGATCAGCTCGTGCTTGCATGTTACCTCTCGTGCTTAGCGTCCTCCGGGTAGTCGATGGGCGAGGTGTTGTCGAGACAGAAGCCGACGGGGTCCTGCCGCGAGCCGCCCAGCGAGATGGACAGGCGGCCGCGCGTGATGAACTCGTTGCGCCGCTTGTACGCGCGCGCGATCAGCTCGTGCTTGCATGTTACCTCTCGTGCTTAGCGTCCTCCGGGTAGTCGATGGGCGAGGTGTTGTCGAGACAGAAGCCGACGGGGTCCTGCCGCGAGCCGCCCAGCGAGATGGACAGGCGGCCGCGCGTGATGAACTCGTTGCGCCGCTTGTACGCGCGCGCGATCAGCTCGTGCTTGCATGTTACCTCTCGTGCTTAGCGTCCTCCGGGTAGTCGATGGGCGAGGTGTTGTCGAGACAGAAGCCGACGGGGTCCTGCCGCGAGCCGCCCAGCGAGATGGACAGGCGGCCGCGCGTGATGAACTCGTTGCGCCGCTTGTACGCGCGCGCGATCAGCTCGTGCTTGCATGTTACCTCTCGTGCTTAGCGTCCTCCGGGTAGTCGATGGGCGAGGTGTTGTCGAGACAGAAGCCGACGGGGTCCTGCCGCGAGCCGCCCAGCGAGATGGACAGGCGGCCGCGCGTGATGAACTCGTTGCGCCGCTTGTACGCGCGCGCGATCAGCTCGTGCTTGCATGTTACCTCTCGTGCTTAGCGTCCTCCGGGTAGTCGATGGGCGAGGTGTTGTCGAGACAGAAGCCGACGGGGTCCTGCCGCGAGCCGCCCAGCGAGATGGACAGGCGGCCGCGCGTGATGAACTCGTTGCGCCGCTTGTACGCGCGCGCGATCAGCTCGTGCTTGCATGTTACCTCTCGTGCTTAGCGTCCTCCGGGTAGTCGATGGGCGAGGTGTTGTCGAGACAGAAGCCGACGGGGTCCTGCCGCGAGCCGCCCAGCGAGATGGACAGGCGGCCGCGCGTGATGAACTCGTTGCGCCGCTTGTACGCGCGCGCGATCAGCTCGTGCTTGCATGTTACCTCTCGTGCTTAGCGTCCTCCGGGTAGTCGATGGGCGAGGTGTTGTCGAGACAGAAGCCGACGGGGTCCTGCCGCGAGCCGCCCAGCGAGATGGACAGGCGGCCGCGCGTGATGAACTCGTTGCGCCGCTTGTACGCGCGCGCGATCAGCTCGTGCTTGCGCGCGCGTCGCGTCACGTCCGC
Source organism: Melanargia galathea (assembly GCA_920104075.1). Lineage (NCBI taxonomy): Eukaryota > Metazoa > Arthropoda > Insecta > Lepidoptera > Nymphalidae > Melanargia > Melanargia galathea. Next base: position 8,863,607 of record OV049876.1, read on the forward strand.
CTCCACGGAGCAGCCGCACTTCCTGACAATAAATACAATAAATAGCTAAGCTATATCACTCCTATAGCCAACATCGAGAGCGAAAGCGAGAGCGACAGCTAGAGCGAGATAGATAGATGGCGCGCGCGAGAGAGATAGAGCAAGGGCGAGGAAGGGGGAGAGGGATAGTAGAGGGGGGAGAGGGATAGTAGAGAGGGGGGAGAGGGATAGTAGAGGGGGGGAGGGATAGTAGAGGGAGGGGGGAGAGGGATAGAAGAGAGGGAGGGGGGAGAGGGATAGTAGAAAGGGAGAGGGATAGTAGAGAGGGAGATGGGGAGAGGGATAGTAGAGAGAGAGGGAGAGTAAAAGGGTGCCTTTACAGGGCACGGGTCTCCTTTCAGAATGAAAAGGGATTAGGCCATAGTTCACCATGCTGGCAGAATGCTTAGAATGCACTAAACTCGCAAAAGTTAGAAATGCATGCCGGGGATCAATTTCGGTCCCCCAGAAAGGGAGACCTTACCCACTAAGTTATCACCGTAATTACAATAAATAATAAATTAAAAATATTTTTTTTTTTTTCAATTCTTTTAAATTTGATTCTTGCTTTCCCTGAACTCTTCTATTTATTTATTCAACCTTAGTTTTACTTTGCGCAGAAACCGAAACAAATATGTTTACATTTGGAATAGTTATACTAAAGTTCGAAAACATATAATGTAAACTTACGAAGTTATAAGCTTCTTGTAAGCGTTCTTGTGTTGCGTCATTGTCTTCAAAAAAATGGTCACCCCAACTCGCGAGTTGAATGACCGCGCGCTGTATGCCGAACGTCAGCTGATGCGCGTTTCAACGACTGCCTAAGCTTGTAGGATTTTAAAATATTTTTGGACAAAATTATAACACAATATAAAAATAGTTGGATTCGATTCTGTTAGTGATTCTGAGCAAACTACTTTCAGGTTTTGCTTGAAGTAAAACTAACGTTGTATAATATGATGTAGGTAGTGGTGCTCACTTGGCCATGTAGCGGCGCCAGGCGGCGGCGGCGGCCGGCGTCCACGTCCACGACGCCATGAGCGCGCCGGCCGCGAAGCAGCACAGCAGGCGCAGCTGCAGCACCGACACCGACGGCCGCGCGCCCGCCGCGCACTCGCCGCCGCCCGCCTGCAGCGCCTCCAGCCGGCAGCTGCACCCGACACCCGACATACCCCACCATTACATATTGTATTCATTATCTAGACTTGTTGTTGAAACAGATTAAAAAAATATTTACTTTGAATGGTCTAGCGCAGTAGTTCCCAAAGTGGTCCAGGGGTCCACGGGAGACTCGACGGGGGTCTACGTTGGCGTGACAAAAAAATGGGGGTTCACGAGTTGTAAGCGGGGGTCCACGAAAATTTATCTGCTTTCGATAATGAAGACATAAAATGTTGGCTTGACTTCATCTAACAATGTAGGCAGATAATGTGGTCAATTCTGTTGTACACAATCTCTAAACCTAAACTAAAATGACAGGCCTAAATATATTCCTATCTCTTTCACAGTGCTCCCTGCGGAAAAGGATAGCACTATTTTTAAACTTGTCAATTTAATTTAGGTTTAGAGATTGTGTACAACAGAATTGGCCACTATATTAATTTAAGAAGCTTAGCGACTGTTACTTGTAAAAACTTGCATATTCCATATTCAGTACTTAACTGTACTTTACAGAACTTTACTTTTTGACGTCCACTCACAGCACAATCAATTAACCAATCAATTCTCACTTTTTTCGAAAACGAATTTCGTGGTTGGAACTCAGCCGCAATGCAAATTTCCATAGTAAGATATAATATTCACATTTTTTTTCGGGTTTTGGGAATATGGTAGAAGAGGTCCATCGGAACTAGCTAAATTTTGAAAGTGGTCTATGAGCAAAAAAAGTTTGGGAACCCCTGGTCTAGCGGATCTTTTTTGTTTTATATAACTCACATGATATTCCTCTTGAAGGCCTCCTTCCAGGAGTCGGCGTTGCGGAACTCGTACACGTGGCAGGCGAAGGTGACGCAGATGAACACGGCCACCAGCGCCGCGGTGAGCGAGCACCGCGTGATGGTCTGCCGGATCTTGTTGGCGGCAACTCACATGATATTCCTCTTGAAGGCCTCCTTCCAGGAGTCGGCGTTGCGGAACTCGTACACGTGGCAGGCGAAGGTGACGCAGATGAACACGGCCACCAGCGCCGCGGTGAGCGAGCACCGCGTGATGGTCTGCCGGATCTTGTTGGCGGCAACTCACATGATATTCCTCTTGAAGGCCTCCTTCCAGGAGTCGGCGTTGCGGAACTCGTACACGTGGCAGGCGAAGGTGACGCAGATGAACACGGCCACCAGCGCCGCGGTGAGCGAGCACCGCGTGATGGTCTGCCGGATCTTGTTGGCGGCAACTCACATGATATTCCTCTTGAAGGCCTCCTTCCAGGAGTCGGCGTTGCGGAACTCGTACACGTGGCAGGCGAAGGTGACGCAGATGAACACGGCCACCAGCGCCGCGGTGAGCGAGCACCGCGTGATGGTCTGCCGGATCTTGTTGGCGGCAACTCACATGATATTCCTCTTGAAGGCCTCCTTCCAGGAGTCGGCGTTGCGGAACTCGTACACGTGGCAGGCGAAGGTGACGCAGATGAACACGGCCACCAGCGCCGCGGTGAGCGAGCACCGCGTGATGGTCTGCCGGATCTTGTTGGCGGCAACTCACATGATATTCCTCTTGAAGGCCTCCTTCCAGGAGTCGGCGTTGCGGAACTCGTACACGTGGCAGGCGAAGGTGACGCAGATGAACACGGCCACCAGCGCCGCGGTGAGCGAGCACCGCGTGATGGTCTGCCGGATCTTGTTGGCGGCAACTCACATGATATTCCTCTTGAAGGCCTCCTTCCAGGAGTCGGCGTTGCGGAACTCGTACACGTGGCAGGCGAAGGTGACGCAGATGAACACGGCCACCAGCGCCGCGGTGAGCGAGCACCGCGTGATGGTCTGCCGGATCTTGTTGGCGGCAACTCACATGATATTCCTCTTGAAGGCCTCCTTCCAGGAGTCGGCGTTGCGGAACTCGTACACGTGGCAGGCGAAGGTGACGCAGATGAACACGGCCACCAGCGCCGCGGTGAGCGAGCACCGCGTGATGGTCTGCCGGATCTTGTTGGCGGCAACTCACATGATATTCCTCTTGAAGGCCTCCTTCCAGGAGTCGGCGTTGCGGAACTCGTACACGTGGCAGGCGAAGGTGACGCAGATGAACACGGCCACCAGCGCCGCGGTGAGCGAGCACCGCGTGATGGTCTGCCGGATCTTGTTGGCGGCAACTCACATGATATTCCTCTTGAAGGCCTCCTTCCAGGAGTCGGCGTTGCGGAACTCGTACACGTGGCAGGCGAAGGTGACGCAGATGAACACGGCCACCAGCGCCGCGGTGAGCGAGCACCGCGTGATGGTCTGCCGGATCTTGTTGGCGGCAACTCACATGATATTCCTCTTGAAGGCCTCCTTCCAGGAGTCGGCGTTGCGGAACTCGTACACGTGGCAGGCGAAGGTGACGCAGATGAACACGGCCACCAGCGCCGCGGTGAGCGAGCACCGCGTGATGGTCTGCCGGATCTTGTTGGCGGCAACTCACATGATATTCCTCTTGAAGGCCTCCTTCCAGGAGTCGGCGTTGCGGAACTCGTACACGTGGCAGGCGAAGGTGACGCAGATGAACACGGCCACCAGCGCCGCGGTGAGCGAGCACCGCGTGATGGTCTGCCGGATCTTGTTGGCGGCAACTCACATGATATTCCTCTTGAAGGCCTCCTTCCAGGAGTCGGCGTTGCGGAACTCGTACACGTGGCAGGCGAAGGTGACGCAGATGAACACGGCCACCAGCGCCGCGGTGAGCGAGCACCGCGTGATGGTCTGCCGGATCTTGTTGGCGGCAACTCACATGATATTCCTCTTGAAGGCCTCCTTCCAGGAGTCGGCGTTGCGGAACTCGTACACGTGGCAGGCGAAGGTGACGCAGATGAACACGGCCACCAGCGCCGCGGTGAGCGAGCACCGCGTGATGGTCTGCCGGATCTTGTTGGCGGCAACTCACATGATATTCCTCTTGAAGGCCTCCTTCCAGGAGTCGGCGTTGCGGAACTCGTACACGTGGCAGGCGAAGGTGACGCAGATGAACACGGCCACCAGCGCCGCGGTGAGCGAGCACCGCGTGATGGTCTGCCGGATCTTGTTGGCGGCAACTCACATGATATTCCTCTTGAAGGCCTCCTTCCAGGAGTCGGCGTTGCGGAACTCGTACACGTGGCAGGCGAAGGTGACGCAGATGAACACGGCCACCAGCGCCGCGGTGAGCGAGCACCGCGTGATGGTCTGCCGGATCTTGTTGGCGGCAACTCACATGATATTCCTCTTGAAGGCCTCCTTCCAGGAGTCGGCGTTGCGGAACTCGTACACGTGGCAGGCGAAGGTGACGCAGATGAACACGGCCACCAGCGCCGCGGTGAGCGAGCACCGCGTGATGGTCTGCCGGATCTTGTTGGCGGCAACTCACATGATATTCCTCTTGAAGGCCTCCTTCCAGGAGTCGGCGTTGCGGAACTCGTACACGTGGCAGGCGAAGGTGACGCAGATGAACACGGCCACCAGCGCCGCGGTGAGCGAGCACCGCGTGATGGTCTGCCGGATCTTGTTGGCGGCAACTCACATGATATTCCTCTTGAAGGCCTCCTTCCAGGAGTCGGCGTTGCGGAACTCGTACACGTGGCAGGCGAAGGTGACGCAGATGAACACGGCCACCAGCGCCGCGGTGAGCGAGCACCGCGTGATGGTCTGCCGGATCTTGTTGGCGGCAACTCACATGATATTCCTCTTGAAGGCCTCCTTCCAGGAGTCGGCGTTGCGGAACTCGTACACGTGGCAGGCGAAGGTGACGCAGATGAACACGGCCACCAGCGCCGCGGTGAGCGAGCACCGCGTGATGGTCTGCCGGATCTTGTTGGCGGCAACTCACATGATATTCCTCTTGAAGGCCTCCTTCCAGGAGTCGGCGTTGCGGAACTCGTACACGTGGCAGGCGAAGGTGACGCAGATGAACACGGCCACCAGCGCCGCGGTGAGCGAGCACCGCGTGATGGTCTGCCGGATCTTGTTGGCGGCAACTCACATGATATTCCTCTTGAAGGCCTCCTTCCAGGAGTCGGCGTTGCGGAACTCGTACACGTGGCAGGCGAAGGTGACGCAGATGAACACGGCCACCAGCGCCGCGGTGAGCGAGCACCGCGTGATGGTCTGCCGGATCTTGTTGGCGGCAACTCACATGATATTCCTCTTGAAGGCCTCCTTCCAGGAGTCGGCGTTGCGGAACTCGTACACGTGGCAGGCGAAGGTGACGCAGATGAACACGGCCACCAGCGCCGCGGTGAGCGAGCACCGCGTGATGGTCTGCCGGATCTTGTTGGCGGCAACTCACATGATATTCCTCTTGAAGGCCTCCTTCCAGGAGTCGGCGTTGCGGAACTCGTACACGTGGCAGGCGAAGGTGACGCAGATGAACACGGCCACCAGCGCCGCGGTGAGCGAGCACCGCGTGATGGTCTGCCGGATCTTGTTGGCGGCAACTCACATGATATTCCTCTTGAAGGCCTCCTTCCAGGAGTCGGCGTTGCGGAACTCGTACACGTGGCAGGCGAAGGTGACGCAGATGAACACGGCCACCAGCGCCGCGGTGAGCGAGCACCGCGTGATGGTCTGCCGGATCTTGTTGGCGGCAACTCACATGATATTCCTCTTGAAGGCCTCCTTCCAGGAGTCGGCGTTGCGGAACTCGTACACGTGGCAGGCGAAGGTGACGCAGATGAACACGGCCACCAGCGCCGCGGTGAGCGAGCACCGCGTGATGGTCTGCCGGATCTTGTTGGCGGCAACTCACATGATATTCCTCTTGAAGGCCTCCTTCCAGGAGTCGGCGTTGCGGAACTCGTACACGTGGCAGGCGAAGGTGACGCAGATGAACACGGCCACCAGCGCCGCGGTGAGCGAGCACCGCGTGATGGTCTGCCGGATCTTGTTGGCGGCAACTCACATGATATTCCTCTTGAAGGCCTCCTTCCAGGAGTCGGCGTTGCGGAACTCGTACACGTGGCAGGCGAAGGTGACGCAGATGAACACGGCCACCAGCGCCGCGGTGAGCGAGCACCGCGTGATGGTCTGCCGGATCTTGTTGGCGGCAACTCACATGATATTCCTCTTGAAGGCCTCCTTCCAGGAGTCGGCGTTGCGGAACTCGTACACGTGGCAGGCGAAGGTGACGCAGATGAACACGGCCACCAGCGCCGCGGTGAGCGAGCACCGCGTGATGGTCTGCCGGATCTTGTTGGCGGCAACTCACATGATATTCCTCTTGAAGGCCTCCTTCCAGGAGTCGGCGTTGCGGAACTCGTACACGTGGCAGGCGAAGGTGACGCAGATGAACACGGCCACCAGCGCCGCGGTGAGCGAGCACCGCGTGATGGTCTGCCGGATCTTGTTGGCGGCAACTCACATGATATTCCTCTTGAAGGCCTCCTTCCAGGAGTCGGCGTTGCGGAACTCGTACACGTGGCAGGCGAAGGTGACGCAGATGAACACGGCCACCAGCGCCGCGGTGAGCGAGCACCGCGTGATGGTCTGCCGGATCTTGTTGGCGGCAACTCACATGATATTCCTCTTGAAGGCCTCCTTCCAGGAGTCGGCGTTGCGGAACTCGTACACGTGGCAGGCGAAGGTGACGCAGATGAACACGGCCACCAGCGCCGCGGTGAGCGAGCACCGCGTGATGGTCTGCCGGATCTTGTTGGCGGCAACTCACATGATATTCCTCTTGAAGGCCTCCTTCCAGGAGTCGGCGTTGCGGAACTCGTACACGTGGCAGGCGAAGGTGACGCAGATGAACACGGCCACCAGCGCCGCGGTGAGCGAGCACCGCGTGATGGTCTGCCGGATCTTGTTGGCGGCAACTCACATGATATTCCTCTTGAAGGCCTCCTTCCAGGAGTCGGCGTTGCGGAACTCGTACACGTGGCAGGCGAAGGTGACGCAGATGAACACGGCCACCAGCGCCGCGGTGAGCGAGCACCGCGTGATGGTCTGCCGGATCTTGTTGGCGGCAACTCACATGATATTCCTCTTGAAGGCCTCCTTCCAGGAGTCGGCGTTGCGGAACTCGTACACGTGGCAGGCGAAGGTGACGCAGATGAACACGGCCACCAGCGCCGCGGTGAGCGAGCACCGCGTGATGGTCTGCCGGATCTTGTTGGCGGCAACTCACATGATATTCCTCTTGAAGGCCTCCTTCCAGGAGTCGGCGTTGCGGAACTCGTACACGTGGCAGGCGAAGGTGACGCAGATGAACACGGCCACCAGCGCCGCGGTGAGCGAGCACCGCGTGATGGTCTGCCGGATCTTGTTGGCGGCAACTCACATGATATTCCTCTTGAAGGCCTCCTTCCAGGAGTCGGCGTTGCGGAACTCGTACACGTGGCAGGCGAAGGTGACGCAGATGAACACGGCCACCAGCGCCGCGGTGAGCGAGCACCGCGTGATGGTCTGCCGGATCTTGTTGGCGGCAACTCACATGATATTCCTCTTGAAGGCCTCCTTCCAGGAGTCGGCGTTGCGGAACTCGTACACGTGGCAGGCGAAGGTGACGCAGATGAACACGGCCACCAGCGCCGCGGTGAGCGAGCACCGCGTGATGGTCTGCCGGATCTTGTTGGCGGCAACTCACATGATATTCCTCTTGAAGGCCTCCTTCCAGGAGTCGGCGTTGCGGAACTCGTACACGTGGCAGGCGAAGGTGACGCAGATGAACACGGCCACCAGCGCCGCGGTGAGCGAGCACCGCGTGATGGTCTGCCGGATCTTGTTGGCGGCGCGAGGTGATATCACGTCCTTGCTCGACACCCGCACCGCTATCAACGAGAATACACCTACGAAACAAAATAATATTAACTTCAAGCTCACGATTAATCAAGTCAAGTTCAAGCTACGGATTAATCGGTAGCTCCAATTTGTAGCTGTGAGTATGCTATTTCAATCTTTATTTACGGATGGGACATACTAAGAGCAAGATACGTGATATTTTAACAGTGCAAATCAATGTTTGGTAATACATTAATTTTTGCAAATTAATCATTATTTTGAAATGAAATAAAAACATTTAAAAGGAAGGGATTTATAGATCTGGGGCATATCGCACTTACGCGGCGCCGCGCAGCGCCGCTCTAGTGCGATATGCTTCATACAAAATGATAGAAAGAATATTTTGACGCTTTGTGCCGCGCAGTGCAGCGACGCGCAGCGCCGCGTAAGTGCGTACCAGCCCTTAGTGTGCGCCTACGTCATAAAAGGAAGCTACTGTGAAAATTTCAAGTTTCTAGCTTCAGTGGTTTAGGCTGTGCGTTGATGATCAGTAAGTCAGTCAGTCAGTCAGGACAAGCTTCTTCATATTATTATAGATAGATTATTTTGTCACCTCTCAGCAGAAAATATCCTCCCAATAGGAGCACAACAGAGAGCGGCGCCAGCAACAAGCCAGCCCTCATGGGATGGTTGACGTATCCCACGAAGCAGACCCCGGTCACGCTGTTGCCGTCCACCTCGCCGAACGCCATGGTCGTTATGGTGAGGATCATGTAATTATTTTCTCACCTCTCAGCAGAAAATATCCTCCTAATAGGAGCACAACAGAGAGCGGTGCCAGCAACAAGCCAGCCCTCATGGGATGGTTGACGTATCCCACGAAGCAGACCCCGGTCACGCTGTTGCCGTCCACCTCGCCGAACGCCATGGTCGTTATGGTGAGGATCATGTAATTATTTTCTCACTTCTCAGCAGAAAATATCCTCCTAATAGGAGCACAACAGAGAGCGGTGCCAGCAACAAGCCAGCCCTCATGGGATGGTTGACGTATCCCACGAAGCAGACCCCGGTCACGCTGTTGCCGTCCACCTCGCCGAACGCCATGGTCGTTATGGTGAGGATCATGTAATTATTTTCTCACCTCTCAGCAGAAAATATCCTCCTAATAGGAGCACAACAGAGAGCGGCGCCAGCAACAAGCCAGCCCTCATGGGATGGTTGACGTATCCCACGAAGCAGACCCCGGTCACGCTGTTGCCGTCCACCTCGCCGAACGCCATGGTCGTTATGGTGAGGATCATGTAATTATTTTCTCACCTCTCAGCAGAAAATATCCTCCTAATAGGAGCACAACAGAGAGCGGCGCCAGCAACAAGCCAGCCCTCATGGGATGGTTGACGTATCCCACGAAGCAGACCCCGGTCACGCTGTTGCCGTCCACCTCGCCGAACGCCATGGTCGTGATGGTGAGGATCAGCGGCAGAGACCACGCCACCAAGTGGAAGTACGCCGCTTTCTTGTCTATTCTGTCTTGAATCTTGCCTGTGGATTCGTATAAATTACAACAAACTAGATGACGTCCGCGTGAATTTAGGTTTTTTTTAAAAATCGCGCGGGAACTCTTTGCTTTGCCGGGAAAAAAGTAGTCCGTCCCCAGGATTTAAGCTAACTATGTAACAAACATCCAAATCGGTTAAACTGTTGAGCTGTGAAAAGCAGACAAACACACAGACAGACTGACAGATAGATAGACTGACAGATAGATAGACAGACAGATAGACAACCACACTTTCGCATTTATAATATTAGTATGGATCTAAATAAATAAAAATCAATATTTGTCCAGTATGTCCTCTATACGATGCTAAACTATTGAACCGATAGTGAAACTTTTGTGAGTTCTTCTTTGGACTCGCACGAAAGTTTGTGGCTCAAAAAATGATTATTAGAATTATACATGCTAGAAATACTGAATCGCTATCTAATATTTGAGTAGTACATATATCAATTAAAATTCTTGGTGTGCACTGTGCAGTAGTAATGTTGCAATAACTTACCTAATGCCCGGAAGCTCATGTGCCACGCATATGTGAATATCACAAACCAAACGCACGCTGCGATCATGAAGTAATATACCTGTAATAACAAAATTACCAATTAATTACCAAAGTATGTATGTATTCAAAGATATGAATCGTAAGCGTGTTACCAACCAATTGATCCATCGTCGACCGACGGCATCGATCGATGGTAGAATGGATGAATCGACGTCGATCGAACTACTTGATTAGATTGGTCAACGTCAATCGATACCATCGACCGGCAATCGATCGATTGGTTAGTCGAACGGCATACGTCGATCAACTTCGATCGACGTTGACCGATGCCGTCGATCGACGATCAATGGACTGGCCTGGTAATACTCTAACAGCGATATACGGACCAGTACAAAAACGACGACGCACGACAAATTCTCTTCGGCCGATGGTTCGCCCTGTCGTCTTGTGCCGTCTTTTGAACACACGATATCGTCCCTCGACCCGACTCCGAATTGTACCAGCCATCTGTTAAACAAATACACACTAAGACCACAAAGGCAACAATTCTATGATTTATATTACATAGTATTTTCACATGTGGCAACTTTTATGCTGGTTCAAGAACTTTGCGGGTTGTAAGGTGAATTTCACATAAGTTATATTTCAGAGAAGCTTCGATTACATTCCATTACATTCGTTGATGGGCATTTAACAATGCCCATCAAATAATCTTAAGGGTAATCTATGACAACCAAATCAAATCAAATAAACTTTATTCAAAATTAGTACACTGTACACTTTCTGAACGTCAATTTAGGAACAGGCAATGGTGATAATTACTTACGGAAACTTAAACTGGCTACATAACTTAAACTGGATACTGGTTACAACCTATTTGGCTCTTCTGTCAAGAAATTCTCAGTGCCAGGCCGGAGTTGGTAGTTGGCGGTGTTTCACACCCGTGCCTCGGAGAGCACGCTAAGCAGTCATTTCCGGTTATTATCACTTTCATGTGACAATAGTCGTCAAAGCCCGCCAGTTCGCATTGGAGCAGCGTGGCGGGTCTAAGCTCTAAATCCCTCTCTCCTATGAGAGAGACCTGTACCCAGCAGTAAGAAAAAGGCTGTAGCAGTGGTGGATGAGACCTAAAAACGAAACCCATAGAAGCAACAGCGAAACAAACGGTGATGTAGAAGATGACGAGCGCGGGATACTTGTTGGCGCTGCGCCAGTCGATGAGGAACGTGACCACGGTGAGCAGGTTGAGCGCAAGGCACGCGCCGGCGCCCCACGCCACCAGCCGGTGGATCTGCTGGTGCTCGTCCTCCGTGTACAGCGGGTCGCTAGTAACAACTGACCCCATAGAAGCGACAGCGAAGCACACGTTGATGTAGAAGATGACGAGCGCGGGATACTTGTTGGCGCTGCGCCAGTCGATGAGGAACGTGTTACGTGGCCACGGTGAGCAGGTTGAGCGCGAGGCACGCGCCGGCGCCCCACGCCACCAGCCGGTGGATCTGCTGGTGCTCGTCCTCCGTGTACAGCGGGTCGCTAGTAACAACTGACCCCATAGAAGCGACAGCGAAGCACACGTTGATGTAGAAGATGACGAGCGCGGGATACTTGTTGGCGCTGCGCCAGTCGATGAGGAACGTGGCCACGGTGAGCAGGTTGAGCGCGAGGCACGCGCCGGCGCCCCACGCCACCAGCCGGTGGATCTGCTGGTGCTCGTCCTCCGTGTACAGCGGGTCGCTAGTAACAACTGACCCCATAGAAGCGACAGCGAAGCACACGTTGATGTAGAAGATGACGAGCGCGGGATACTTGTTGGCGCTGCGCCAGTCGATGAGGAACGTGGCCACGGTGAGCAGGTTGAGCGCGAGGCACGCGCCGGCGCCCCACGCCACCAGCCGGTGGATCTGCTGGTGCTCGTCCTCCGTGTACAGCGGGTCGCTAGTAACAACTGACCCCATAGAAGCGACAGCGAAGCACACGTTGATGTAGAAGATGACGAGCGCGGGATACTTGTTGGCGCTGCGCCAGTCGATGAGGAACGTGGCCACGGTGAGCAGGTTGAGCGCGAGGCACGCGCCGGCGCCCCACGCCACCAGCCGGTGGATCTGCTGGTGCTCGTCCTCCGTGTACAGCGGGTCGCTAGTAACAACTGACCCCATAGAAGCGACAGCGAAGCACACGTTGATGTAGATGACGAGCGCGGGATACTTGTTGGCGCTGCGCCAGTCGATGAGGAACGTGGCCACGGTGAGCAGGTTGAGCGCGAGGCACGCGCCGGCGCCCCACGCCACCAGCCGGTGGATCTGCTGGTGCTCGTCCTCCGTGTACAGCGGGTCGCTAGTAACAACTGACCCCATAGAAGCGACAGCGAAGCACACGTTGATGTAGAAGATGACGAGCGCGGGATACTTGTTGGCGCTGCGCCAGTCGATGAGGAACGTGGCCACGGTGAGCAGGTTGAGCGCGAGGCACGCGCCGGCGCCCCACGCCACCAGCCGGTGGATCTGCTGGTGCTCGTCCTCCGTGTACAGCGGGTCGCTAGTAACAACTGACCCCATAGAAGCGACAGCGAAGCACACGTTGATGTAGAAGATGACGAGCGCGGGATACTTGTTGGCGCTGCGCCAGTCGATGAGGAACGTGGCCACGGTGAGCAGGTTGAGCGCGAGGCACGCGCCGGCGCCCCACGCCACCAGCCGGTGGATCTGCTGGTGCTCGTCCTCCGTGTACAGCGGGTCGCTAGTAACAACTGACCCCATAGAAGCGACAGCGAAGCACACGTTGATGTAGAAGATGACGAGCGCGGGATACTTGTTGGCGCTGCGCCAGTCGATGAGGAACGTGGCCACGGTGAGCAGGTTGAGCGCGAGGCACGCGCCGGCGCCCCACGCCACCAGCCGGTGGATCTGCTGGTGCTCGTCCTCCGTGTACAGCGGGTCGCGGCACGGAACACCGCACCCTGATATACCTGAAAACATAATATATTCGACCACATATTAAATAGGGTTGCCAATCGTACTAAAATACTGCCGTACTAAGCGCAATGATTTTTATGGCATCGGATAGTTTAATCCAATTGGAGCTGAGATGAATTTCAGCTTATTACTTAAATTAAGAAATGGAATGCAATAAATGCATTTCCAATTTTTTATGCTCTTTTCAAAAGTAGGTAAATGGTATTGCCAATATATTTGAAGGTTATATTGACTTTTTGTTGCCCACAAAGTAGATGCTCACTTAATATTTCAGTGGCTCATTCATAAATATTATTGTGCTTTATAAACAACCCCCCCTTAAAATACAGGAGTATATAAAAATTACTTTACCTTCATAAAAATGAGGGGCCTTATCAGTATGAATAAGTGGCGGTAGACATTTTCCAGTTGTGTTAAATTTCATCTCTCTAGCTACATTTTCACACTTCGGCGGGAATAAAGTGGCGTTACATTTCAAAAAATATGGAAAATATGACGTGTTGTACAATATGGCACACGGTTCCATTGTTATTTTGCACATTTCGTAGGAGGGTAAATACACCATGTCCTGGCCGAGGATGCGTTCGCAGTTCGGCATGAAAGTGGCGCAAAGTAAAGGCTGCACCACCGCCCAACATTTTGGCACGTTTATTAGTTCCCTGTAAAGCTCTAACTGGTTTTGTATTTGGTACTGGGTATCATAGAAGGTGAGGTGTACGCTCGTTGTGTTGTAGGGTAATTTCGCACCGAGGCATGTCGTCTTATTGAGAGGCTCGCACTGAGCTCTCCTCACGCAGCTGTCTAATTTTATCTCGCGCTCTGGAAACCACTGGGTGCTTTTCTCCATTTTTATGAGCCTATAATTAGGCGTTCCTTCGATGGCCTCGAGTTTCACCGTCGTATTCTCACTCGCGACCGCACTCGTGAGCGAGTTCTTGTCGCCGCCATTATCGTACTGACTCGCCCAGCACAGGGATATTGTAATCAGCCGAAACACCCATCCGCCCAGGTTCATCTGTAACAAGAGAAATATTGTTGACTAACATTTCAAGCGTTTTCTGGGGTAATAAAAAAATAACTTAAATAATAATTGAAACTACATTTTATTTCTCAATTTCTCTTTATTTATGTAGGTAAAGGGTAGCAAATGAAACCCTCAAATATTTCATAAATTTATTTTTCCATATTTCCACTATTTTTATTTTATTATATTCTTAATGTAACTTTAGAACCATTTCTTACCTAACCATTTATTGTATTTTTTTTTAGTCCAAGTACGAAGAGGGTAGGTACAAAAGGAAAAGTCAGTACACAAGTTTCCTAATACAACAAAAAAAAGTCCTGACCAAAATTCATATGAAATTCTTATAAAGTCTTGAATTCATCTTTAGTCGTATGAAATTGCATTTTGAATAATTATTGGGAATTTTATTTTCCCAAATCTCCTATTAGTCTTAAATGTATGTTGGAAAAACATATTTAAAAGTTTATTATAAAGAATTTATGCATCAAATTACACATTTAAAAAAATTTAAACTAAATAAATCTTACAATAAATAATACCATTTACAAGTGCATCTAAATTGAGTTTTACTTATCGCTTTTATCAATAGTTAGAGAACATTCTAAACTGAATCCTGCTTTATTATGAAATTAGTACTGACAAATTTAGGGTGGAAGCAGGGATGTACTTTGGACAATTGTTTGTATTATATATTTTTGTATTTTATTTGCCAACATTTTATTAATCCCCACATAAACAAAAGTTTTATTATAAATAGAGGAGAGGGTTGTTCTTTATTTAAAAAAAAATCTTTATTGACAAAATCAAGAAATACCAGGATCTTACTATAAGTATGCTGCAGTGCAAAATGATGACAGGGACGCCCGAGAGAATCTTCGGAAAATGCTGTCAACACCAATCCACTTGCTGTAGATCCTTTATCTTCCTTATGGAAATATTACCTGACATTACAAGAACACAGTGTATGAATTTGTCCAAAGGGTAAAAATAACACAATCAGAACTAATCAACTCACCTGTAGCCTCAGTTAAATGAAGGGCACCTGTTGGAAATAACTAATCATTTTTTTAAACTTAATATAAATTTATTATTTTTAATCCGTCAAAATGAAAATATATACTTAAAATGTAATTGAAAATTATTTACAACCTTCTTATACTCCGGTCACTTATACTTTTGCACTTAACTTTCATTATTGTTCAAATAAAATTGTCATTGAAGCATGCATTTTGAGACCTAAGCCTATCATTATATTCTAATTGGTTTGTTTACCACCTCTTCTGAACATTCTGTTAGCGCCACTGCTCCGTCGATTCCAATTTGAACCCCGTTGGTTTCCACCTCTACGCATATTGCGCCCACCAAACCCATTCATTCCTCGCCCTCTACCACGGTCCTGGCCTCTGCCCCGGTCTTGACCTCTACCTCTATTCTGCCCTCTGTCCTGACCTCTTCCTCTGTAACCACCACCCCATCTTTGATTTCTTCCATAATTTTCCCCCTCATCATTTTCATCCTCATTGTAATTTTCCTCTTCATTAAAGCTCTGGTTGAATGATTCCTCTTCATTATACTCATCATTCTCTTGAGAATACGACTGATTACTGTCGTAACCACTTTCATAATTGCCTTTATTAAATCCATTATCAGGGAAGATGGGCCGTGTATTCATATTGTTTATAGGAGGCATAGCACCCATTGGTGGCATATTCCCCATTACAGGCATATTGCCCATCGGTGGCATACCAGGCGGCATGTGTGGAGGAGGCATATGCATGCCATGCATGGGAGGGCCCATGGGTGGACCCATGTTCAATGGAGGTCCCATGAAACCCATCGGTGGCATACTTCCCATAGGCATCATATCTGGTGGTCCATTATCATAATTGTTATAGTCATCTTGATTTTGATCACTTGTATCCATTTCATTGTCATAATAATCTTCCTTTTCATAATTATTTTTGTCATCACTGTCATCCTCAGGTTCATTATTTTCATTGTCATTATTTTCGTAGACGGGATATTCAAATGGTTGCAGGAAATTATCATCATCAGCATCTTGTTCTAAATGAGGCATCATGTCATCTAATTCTTCAATCTCACCTGTTGCTATATATCTCCTCAGTGCTATTGGGCCTTCAGATATAGCTTTTTCAAGTTTGGATCCAGGCTCTACAGGAATAAGCTTCCCATAAATGAATATAGCTGTGGGTGTCAGTTGTTGTAATGGGACTGCGCCGGGTACAGACTCCACGAGAGCTTGTGTTAATGCTTCTGTTGCTGCATCATCCACAGATGGACCATGATTCCACTGAACCTGGAAGTTTCTTGGTATTGGTTTACTGTAAGGTACTTTTTTAACTTTCTTCTCAAAGTCCATTGGCAGAAATGTGGTATCTAAATCTAAGCCAGGAATTGCTTTATCAGTATCAGAGGAGAAAATTTCGACCTTGTCTTCTGGTCCCATTCCAGGAATAGCAGCTGGCTCCTCTAAGTCATTGTCATCTTGTACACCCGGAGGCAATGTATTGAGATTATACTTGTCTCTCATCTGATCACCTGGACGATTACGAGTCCAAAACTTGCAAGTGTGATCATTAGATCCAGAGCATAGAATGTGACCCAAGGGATGCCAAGCCATTGTCCAAACTATAGACTCATGAGCTCCTTCTATACATCCTACTTCCTTATCAGTACCAACATTCCAAAACAAGATGTTCCCATCAGAACCACCAGAACAGAATAAGCCCTCATGGGTGGGATGCCACACCACACTGGAAGCTTCCTTCTTGTGACCTCTAAATATCTGCATTTCAGTACCAAGCTTACGAATGTCAAAAAGCTTTAATAGATGGTCACGAGATGCAGTTATAAGCCAATTGCCATTATCATTCCATTTCAGGTCCATGACAGTGGATTTGTGTGCATGTAAAGTAGATAATGCTGTGCCTGACTTGGGATCCCACAATTTGATTGGCTGTTGGTTATCCTTACTCCCGGATACGATGAGAGCTTTTGTCGGGTGCCACTGTACACATTTCACATCAGCACCGTGCCCTCTTAAGATTCTCTCTTCTTGACATCTATAAAAGTCAAATATCCGCAGTGTACCATCATCTGAGCAAGTAACAATCTTTGCATCGCTAGGACTAAAACTAATTCCTCTCACTGCTTCTTTGTGGGCTTGATACATCTTCACATTATTCATGTTACTCTGCCAATACTTAATGAAACCAGAGTGATCTCCAGTCACCATCCAGCCTTCACCATGAGACCATACCATTGATCGCACAGGGGAGTCATGAGCTTGAAGAATAGTTTCGAAATTAAAAGTTAATCCATTCCATAAAGTGAACTCTCCAGACGAAGCTCCGGTTATCAACCTGCGGCCCTCCGGAGTCCAGGCGACGGCAAAAATAGGACATCTCATTTTATTAGTTGCAGTCTTAACAAAACGTGTGGTAACAGCATTTATAGGGTTGTCTGGGTACGAAGGTGGTGGTAACAAGTCGGGGGTGTACATAGCGTCCGGCTGTAGAGCGTACCTATCCCGCCAATCTCTCTGCCAAACGCGACATTCTAAAGCTTTTATAATTGAGGAATTATAGTCTACAGTTTTACGCATAACAGATTTACGTAAACGTTTACCATCGAAGTCGTCTTGAGTCATATTCAGAGGACCCTGGGGTGGAAATCGCATTTGATAGTTGAAAGGCCTAAAACTATGGCGAATGTGACGGCCTGGTGGGCCCATGGGACCACCCATGCCGGGTGGAGGCATACCCATATTCGGAGGTGGGTTTCCAAAATCCATATTTTAAGACTTCGAGACCTAATTAAAAAAACATTTGAATTACAGTCTTGTTTTTAATGTAAAAGCATCTGTTGAACGCAATGTTAAAAAAATTAGCATCATTCATGTTCTTACCTTGTTTCAAAGAACACGTAACATTATTTATACAGTTGATATCAATCACACATACAATTTAGACGTACTAATCTCACAAATTGTAGCAATTGCTCAGTCATTTAACACAAATAAATAACCTAATTTATAGAAATAGCGGAATGCTACCGAAAATTAGACAGCCAACAAACCAAGCCAGCCATCGTAGCCAGCCATGTTTTCCATAGATTATAGAGTAATCAACAACCACATTTAGGGATGTGAAAAATTATCGATTTTAAAATAATCGATTATTTTTTCTAGTAATCGATTTTTTTTAATCGCTTTTTTTTTTAATAAAAACAATTGATTTAAAAAAATTGAGGAAGGTACACCGATTTCTCTGAGATTGCTGGACCGAAGTTGGTTTAATTTTTCCTAAAATATAGCTTTTACGAATAATAGAAATAATCGAAAAGTCGATTTTTTGTAAATCGATTAATATTGAAAAGTGAAAAATCGATTTTAAATTCATGGATTTTTCACTCAATGTACATCCCTACAACCATTCAACAACAACAACAATCAAGAATACAATGAATATAAAATTATTTTGCTATAATCCGCTAACAGTGACAAATTTGTAGGCACAACACCACACAATCTTGTAGGCACAACACCACACAATCTTGTAGGCACAACACCACACAAATTCACCACAAAACAAACTCGACGATCGTTTCGCTCCGACACCGGAGCATCTTCAGGAGATGTCGACTTCACAACGGACGATTGCAAAGTCTTTGCAAGACTTTGCAATCGTCCGCTCGGTGTCGGAGCGAAACGATCGTCGAGTTTGTTTTGTGGTGAATTTGTGTGGTGTTGTGCCTACAAGATTGTGTGGTGTTGTGCCTACAAGATTGTGTGGTGTTGTGCCTACAAATTTGTCACTGTTAGCGGATTATAGCAAAATAATTTTATATTCATTGTATATCATGGAATTCCGCAAAGTAACGCCTGCTTCCATTCAACAATCAAGAAGGTTATAACTAATATAATACCTATATTCTACTATACTTCGACTTTTAATTGTATGCACTAATGTGAAGTTTCATGGGTTGTCACTTTTTAACGAAAATAAAATAGGGTACAGTTGATTGATTTGAATCATTCAAATATTTTATTCAAATTAAAGTTTATATTTTAAGTAATTATTATATTTATGTACAAAGTGTACCTATATATATATGTATATTTATATAAATACATATATCTTTAATATATAAAACAAAGTCTGGTTTGTTCGAACACTTATAACTCGAGAACGGCTGGACCGATTTTCATGGTTTTTGATTTGTTGTATTTGTCTCCGTCCCGAATAGCAGAATAACTGTTAAAAATATTGGAAAATTGACGAAAAAATAAAATAAAAAACATTTTCCCATACAAAATGTTCATGGGTTTCATAACTGTCAAACATTGAATCTTCATCCCGTCGATACGGAACTCTCTCACCCGTATGATGGGGTGACCATGGTCCCACATTAAAGACTAAAGTTGAAAAAAAAAAAATCAAAAATCAGATTAAGTTCATAATCATCCTTTAGTTTTTTATTCAACTACAAGTTAGCCCTTGACTGCAATCTCACCTGATGGTAAGTGATAATGCTGTCGAAGACGGAATCGGGCAAACTTGAAAGAGGTATGCATACCCCTGATTGGTTTCTACACTGCATCGTACCGAAACGCTAAATCGCTTGGTGGCCGGCCGGGACAGCTTTGCCTGTAGGGTGCTAACCAGCCACGGGCCACGGCTAAAGCCTACCACCAAACAGGACCAAAGACAATTTAGAAATCATAAAATCCCAAATTGCCCCTGCCGGGAATCGAACCCGAGACCTCCCATTTATAAGCGCTTACAAGCACGAAGTAATCAATGTAAAAATATTAATATGTATTGTAAATAAAATAAATTAAAACTACTGCGCCAGGGAGGTCAAAATCATCTAGAAAATTATAAGTAGATTCCAAAAATATGTAACACTGTTCAATATTTTTTTTTTGAATAACTAGTAGGTATTCTTTTAAAAATATATATTTTTTTGTAATAAAAGGGCAGCAGCAACTTAGCATGATTAACTATGACAGATATCGTCAACACACATAGGCTGTTATACTGCAATAGAAAATAGTACTTCTCACTTTTTTTTTTTCAATTAAAGCTCATAAATTAATTGTACCAATAGGATGCGTTTGCCACAAAAAGTCAAGATGACAAAATTGTTAATTTGGCTTTTATACGTCAGCCATCGATTTACTTAATAGATAAATAAAATTATTATGATAATGAAAGAATAACTTTGAACGAAACTTTTGTGAATGAAATTGAATGAATTGAACGTATCACATCACTATAGAAATGGGGTTGGCAACATTATTTTACGAAGTGACATTAGGAAACGTCAGATTACTGCAGATAATTAAAAGTCGAACTATAGATGATGCCCACAGCTTCGCCCGTGTGGATTTAGGTTTTTAAAAAACAACAACATTACGAAACGTCAGAATTCCACGGAATTAGTAATTCGGGTATAGACACTGGAGACTGCGCCTAACATTGTAGTGAAGACAGTCATTCACCTGGACCACCAGGAGTGCGACCAACATTTCTGTGAAATGGCGAAAAATGGAACTACGGCTGCCATCTAAGATCTTCATACAATTTGACTACAGATTAGTGTTGTCAGTTCCTTAAATATAAAATACCTACCTAATTAATTATAATAAGAAAAATATTTTCGGAAATTATTATAGAATCTATCTCCTCATCCGTAATTATTTGTTAGCATTAACGATGCCAAAAGCCGGGAATAGAATTCTGAAGGTAAAAACATTTTTTGAAGAATACCATTAGGCTCCGATCATTCCATATAATCAATTATACAAGCGAGTATCTGCCGGTACAGGTCAGTGCTATCAAGTTTAAAGCTAAAAATTATTTGTTCATTCGGTTTAATTTATTTATAAAAAAAAAATGTTGCTAACGGTATATTTTCGTTTCGTCTGACGTCACGTTGAAGTTAATGTGACAAGGTTCCAGCGCAATAGCAACGTGCGGGGGCTATAAGAAGAGCTATTTTATTTCCAAACCAAATAATAATAATAAAATTATCGTAAAAAAAAAGATTAAAAAGTTTAGAATTACAAAACTCAAAAAAAATTAGAATCTAATGTGCGACCAACCTTTTTGTGAAATAGCGAAAAGTCATGAACCTATAACTACGGCCGCCATCTTGGAAAGTCATTCAATTTGACAACATATTCGTGTTGTCAGTTCCTTAAATATAAAATAGCTACCTAATTAATTATACTATGAAAAATCTTTTCGGAAATTATTAAAGAATCTCCTCATTCGTAATTATTTCTTAGCTTTAACGATACCAAAAGATATTAGAAGTGATGCCCGGAATAGAATTCTGAAGTTGAAGACATTTTTTGCAGGAAAGCATCAGACTTCGATTCCATATAATCATAATAATTATAATCAAATATAAAAGCGAGTATCTGCCGGTACAGGTCAGTGCTATCAAGTAACCGGTTTGCAACCTGTTAAAAACCATTTAAAAACAGACTAAAACCATCAATATACATACGTAATATGTAAAATATAAACATTAAAGTGACGTTAGTAATGCGTTTTGGCGGTACTGCATGTGATGCGACGAGTCGCAGTGAGTCCCACATTGGGATTACTAGTCGTGGACGACTTGCCGCACCTCATAAACGTACTACGGAAATACCATATATTTCCGTAAATTTGTCGAAAAAACGATTGTATGGCAACACTAAAGCGACACTAACGAGTTAAGGCCGCTCTCTTCACGTGCTTGTCCATACAAACGTATTACGCATATTATTCTAATATTTGTCGCAATAGGTCTAAAGTTAAGCCAGATATCAATTTATATCTCCATTATCTATGCCATAAAATAAAAATATTAGTAAAATTATATTTATTTTGAAAGTTATGACGCTTGAAAAATCACTATTTTTGGGCAAATTTTGGGGCAACTTCGTGCGTAAATAAACTATATAACAAACTAGAAAATTGAAAAATGACCGAAGTCTTATCATAGGTTACTTCATAATAATTACAAATGTCTTTAGTTCATGTAAAAAATTGCCAAATATTTGCTAAAATAGGCGAAATACCAAACCTAGATTTGCATCTTTTTACTTTGCCGTTTTTCACTAAAAATCATGATATCTCATACAATGAATATAAAATTATTTTGCTATAATCCGCTAACAGTGACAAATTTGTAGGCACAACACCACACAATCTTGTAGGCACAACACCACACAATCTTGTAGGCAAGGTGTGGTGTTGTGCCTACAAGATTGTGTGGTGTTGTGCCTACAAATTTGTCACTGTTAGCGGATTATAGCAAAATAATTTTATATTCATTGTATATCATGGAATTCCGCAAAGTAACGCCTGCTTCCATTCAACATGATATCTCAAGCAAAATTTATTTATTTAATTAATTTATTATTTATTTATGTTTATATTTTTAGTACTCTTCTTTACTGAAGACGTCTCGCTCTCTAAATGCAGAAATCACTGTTTTAGACTCCACTCACCAACGATTTGTCGATGTCATGGAGAGGGCTCTTAACGACCTCCCTCAGTTCACAGATAGATTGGTCGCACTGTACTTATGTTTCGAGATTTTGCTAAGATAGGAAGTGAAGACACGAATACACGACTCATTCTTCTAAAATATTACAATTTTTCAGTTTTTTATTTAGCTGCCTAGTTAGTTGGTAGGTACATAACCACAATAAAAATCCATAAGTATATATACATAGATGTATAATGCAAATTTTCTTATTATTTATAGTACCTAAACTATGCACCGCACAGAGACATAGGTAGCCTACTATTTCTTTGCCATTTAACGATTTTCTATAGCAATCATGTGACCTGAAACTGGAAATAGGAGAATTTCAATCTTTAGGCGATCGCAAGTGCTAGAGGTAATTTTATAACTTCTCAGAACATTTGCAAGGACACTCTTCATTGCCATCATTCCAAAATGACGTCCTGCGAACAAAAAAAAACAAACTTGTATATTTTATTTTTCAGTTAAGTATGTAATTGGTATTATTTAACTACATACATATCTCTAAATGATGGTGAAAACCGTAACAGAATCCCTTGCGTTGTTTAAAAGCACAGAATACCTACAGACCATAGGCTTATTGGTCTGTGTTTAAAAGTAAGCGTATAAACCATGTATAAACAGAAAATATGACGACAGACCGACAGACAGACGGACGCAGATAGCAAGATAGAGAAGAGATTAGAGACAGTGGATTTGGGTAACTTTAGAAACGCGTCAAAGATTTTGGGGTAACGCTAAAATAGAACCAGCCTTACCTATACAGTTTCTAGCTCCATAGCTGAAGGGTATATAAGAACATGGATGTCTCTTCGCGCTGGCTTCAGGTAAAAATCGATCTGGATTGAAAGTATCAGCGTCGGGACCCCAGATGCGCTTCGACCTGTGCATTATGAACGGCAGCACGGCACAGCCCACGCCGGCTGGCACTGTGCATGTAGCTAGAAAATAATACTGGCATACAGCGTGGACTCAATTTGAACTGCAAGCCGATTATAAAGTGGCAGTTTGGATTGACCAAAATTCTAAAAACCTGTGTTTAATGCTATCGTTGAAATATTTAAAGTACCTAATCATAAATAAAACCGGTCAAGTGCGTGGCGGGCCACGCGCAGTGTAGGGTTCCGTAGTCACAATCCTCGAAAAACAGATATAACTCCTTAACCTGTGAACCCTACTTAGCCGTGATAGTTTTCCTTTAAAATTGATTATATACCCTACTGCTGTGAATTTTTTCAAGTTCCTATATACTGCCATTTGGCTGATAGAGGGGGGGGACACTTGACTCTAATAAAAATTTGCACTTTAAAACATCATATTTTACAAACGGATCTAGAAATCGAAAAATGATGTTCCCACACCCACAGTATTTTTAAAAGACCTATTCAACGATACCCCACACTATGGGGTAGACGAGAAAAAAAATATTCATCCCCACTTTACATGTAGGGGAGCTACCCTAAAAAAAAATATTTATCAAAATTTTATTTCACCACTTTGTCGGCGTGATTAATATTTATACTCATGCCAAATTACGGATTTCTAGCACTAATAGTCTCTGAGATTAACCGAGGACGGACGGACAGACGGACAGACGGACAGACGGACAGACGGACAGACGGACAGACGGACGGACATGGCGAAACTATAAGGGTTCCTTGTTTACTACGGAACCCTAAAAAGGCAGTAATTTTGAAATAAAGTCAGACGGACAATTATTGAATTTTATTATAAAAAAAAACTGCTTCGGCATGATTAGCATATGTTCGACTGCGGATCAGAGGGCCTGGGTTTGATCCCGGGTGAGTTAAATAATATATTCATGTATGTTAAGAAATTCTCAGTGCCAGCCCGAAGTTGTTAGTTGGTGGTGTTTTACCCCTATGCCTCAGAGAACACGTTAAGCAGTTGGTTCCGGTTATTATGTCATAGTCGTTAAAGCGCGTCGACCCGCATTGGAGCGGCTTGGCGGGTCTAAGCTCTAAATCTCTAACTCCCACGAGAAGCCCTGTGCCGAGCATGAGCTGTAAGTGAACTCTTCAATTATATTTATGGATTAGTTAGATTTTTGTGGTTTCAGCTTTAATTGAATCCAGGGTCTCTTGCTGACCACTATCGCAAGCTCACAACACTCCGTTATTTCCAAAAATGCACGTACAGAGCTTTAGTTCCTTTTGCGTCTCTCTGCCAATGATCGGGACGACGGTGTATAATCTCATGGTCTCCTTAATCACTCTCTCTAGGTAATCCATTTTATTCACGTCCTCCTTAGTTGGAGATCTGGACGATTCTCCAAAAATGCCTTTTAATCTGAAAGAGGAACAACCTAGTGCTAAAAAAAACATGACCCTTTGAAAACCTATTCATATGCAATGGTAAAATTCTTTGGGTCAGGTAGATCGTAAACAGCATTTCTTCCTCTATCGGTTCGTCACTAAATACAAGTATAAATTGAAAATTTAAAAAAACCCCAACATTCGCCATTTTGTGGTGGCGACCATCTTGGATTTGCATAGTGTTATTCTACTAGTCAAGCCCTTTCATTTGATACTCATATTAAGGGAGTTGTGAAAAAATATGTAATCCGCCATTTTGTAGCGGCGGCCATCTTGGATCGATTTTCATCAAACATAGCTAACAACACTCTCTACTAATTCACCTTTCAAACAAAAAAACCGCATTCAAATCGGTCCACCCGTTTGAGCGCCACAGGGGAACAGACAGACACACACACACACACACACAGAAGCGTCAAACTTATAACACCCCGTCGTTTTTGCGTCGGGGGTTAGTTAAAGAATCGACGAATAATGCCCGGTTTCTGAATCCCCCAGTTATATTCTCAACTAGATGATGCCCACGGCTTCGCCCGTGTGGTTTGTAAAAATCTCGTGGGAACTTTGATTTTCCAGAACAAAAAGTAGCCTATCTGTAGTAAGTAGTAATCCGTCCACAAAACGGAAAAATTCCGCGGGATCCTTACGATTTCGGAATGCAATTCCTTACAGCATCAGGGTTGAGGAGTTGGACATGTACCTACTCGAGGTCATTCAACAATAAAGTCTTTAATTGGTATCCCCAATATCAATTTAAATAACCAACAGTGCCTAAATCCCATTAGTGTTGGGGATCAGATCCCCTACAGCATCAGGATTGAGGAGTTGGAATCCAAATTTTTTGTAGGACAGTGTCGCAATGTTTCTCTATCGATTAAAAAAAAAATTACGCAAATCGGTTCAGAAATCTCGGAGATATCGGTGTACATAGGTAGAAAAACACAACTCCTCCTTTTTTGAAAGTCGGTTAAAAAAGTAGCCTATGTTACTCCCTGGTTAATTCTCTACTTGTATGTGAAAGTCCCGTCAAAATCGGTTCAGCCGTTCCAAAGATTAGCCCGTTCAAACAGACAGACAGACAGACAGACAGACAGACAGACAGACAGACAGACAGACAGACAGACAAAAATTTTAAAAACGTATGATTCGGTTATAGTATCGTTCAAATAACCATATGAGCTTAATATGAGGTAGTTATTTCGATATTACAGACAGACACTTCAATTTTATTTATTAGTATAGATAAGTCGTGGTCATGTAACCTAACTAAATTCACACGAGAATCGAGAAAATAGGTTTAAAATTGACAAAATCCGTGAAACTTAGAATTTGTGATACCTATTATAATATACTTAGTTCTACTGGCATTATGATGAAATTCTGCTTTGTTAGACCATCTAATATAATATGGTGACCCCACAAACCAATTAGCCTATATTATTATATAGGTAATAAATATATAGGTATATCTATATGGGTATATTATATATATAAATATGGGTTTATTGGTCTGTGGGTGACCCAAAAGCTATAGACGCTTAAAGATGCTAATTAGGCAATGTTAATGATGACAACCCGGCAATCCAAAGAGGAAATCAAACTCTTGAGCACCTTGTACTTATAGATACCTAAGTACAAATTGGGGATACCTAACTCTGTTTTACATTATCTCTAAACTAAATTAAAATGACAGGTCTAAATGTATTCCTCTCCGTTTCACAGTATTCCCTACAGAAAAAGATTTTAGGGTTGACTTTTGAAAATTGTGTAGGTTAGTACCGTACTTGTACTTAGGTACTCTAAATAAACTCCCCCCGCCAATCCGCGTTGGAGCAGCGTGGCGGGTCTAAGCTCTAAATCCCTCTCTCATATGAGAGAGGAGGCAGCTGTGCCCAGCAGTGGGAGGTTAAAGAGCTGTTGTGGTGGTTGTGGTAAGTAAGTACTTACTCTAAATAAACTCTCTCTTGCGCCTCAGGATGACGTCCAAGCAATAAGAGGGCGTAAGATATGACCAAAGCCGTCGTATCGTTGCCGGCAATTGTAATAGAGTCCACATGGTCCCGTAGTTCTTCGTCCGTGAATTTCATTTCTCTGTCCAGTAAAAGTTCTAAAAGATCTCGACGACCTTGAAATAAAACCATTAGGATTAATGTATTTACTCGTAAGTGGAATAATCAACTTTGTCACTTCAAAATCGATTCAGCAGTTGCGAAGGTTAGCCATACAAACAGACCTGACTGGACTGTTAACGTGCAAATAACGAGGACGAATAAATCACAAATAACCAATCTTTTTGACGACCTCCCTGGCGCAGTGGTGAGCGCTGTGGTCTTATATTTCAGTGGGAGGTCTCGAGTTTGATTCCCGGCAGTAGCCGTTTCGGAATTTATAATTTTTAAATTATCTAATAGACAATATAGATGGTTTGGTCTAGTGGGACGTTTCAGTCTAGTTACCGCCCTATTATACCTACCGACAAAGCTATTTAGCGTTCCGGTACGATGACGATATGTATGTAGTTCTTGTATATATACCCCGCTTAACCTCTACTAGATAAATAAATAATAATAACTAAACTTACCAGGCTTTTTCTCGAGGCCGTTTTGTTCAAATAAATTTCTTTTTTTTCTAACTACCTAAAACAAGATCTGATGAGAATTAATCAAATAAGATTAATTAAGATGCTCGTATCTACATACTTAAATGCTACTGAATTATAGAATTAATTCAGTAGCAATAGGTTAGCTTTAGGTTATACCTAGGTATACTTGTTAAGCTGTGATAGCCTAGTGGTTAGGACGACCGACTTCTAATCGGAGGTCGTGGGTTCGATCCCGGGCACGCACCTCTAACTTTTCGGAGTTATGTGCGTTTTAAGTATTTAAATATCACTTGCTTTAACGGTGAAGGAAAACATCGTGAGGAAACCTGCATGCCTGAGAGTTCTCCATAACGTTCTCAAAGGTGTGTGAAGTCTGCCAATCCGCTTGGCCAGCGTGGTAGACTATGGCCAAAACCCTTCTCACTCTGAGAGGAGACCCGTGCTCTGTAGTGAGCCGGTAATGGGTTGATCATGATGATACTTGTTAAGTACCTAGTTATTTTACCTATTACACAATGCGCATTTAAATTCACATGGCTAAAACCTTACCTCATCCGTAAACTTGTGCGTTAGATCGATATTTTCTTTTTGCAGCTTTGAATAACGGGTAAAGTTGAACAGGATATCGGGTTGCATCCAAGCTTTGAACAGCCTCATCCCGATTATAGAGATAACTGTGTTGCGAGCGCGCAAGTACGGCGTGTCGGGGTTATGCTGCACGTCCATTTTCTCACCCATAGCTGTTTCTGTTGATAAACCAAAACTTTTAGGTATACTTTATAGTCTGTAATAACTATACTTAGTTAGTAATAATAAAGCGGAAGAGTTTGTTTGTTTGAACGCGCTAATCTCAGGAATTACTGGACCGATTTCAAAAATTCTTTCACCGTAGGATATGTATATGTACGTGATCCCTGAGTGCTATAGGCTATATATTATGTACCACGGGCGAAGCCGGGGCGGACCGCTAGTAATAAATAAGTAGGTAATTGACACTTATTATACTATTAATCATCATAGTAGGTATAATTAAACTTTTTGAAAAACCTTAGGGTCGAGAGAGCACTTTGATCTTCATTATTTCGATCATTTTTAGGGTTCCGTACCCGAAGGGTAAAAAACGGAGCCCTATTAATGTCACGCGGCTGTCTGTCTGTCTGTCTGTCTGTCTGTCTGTCTGTCTGTCTGTCTGTCCGTCTGTCTGCCGGTCACAGGTCTCTAGCTCGCAGACGAAATGAGTTACAAACCTGAAGTTTTGGTATTTAGTGTAAAACGTTAACCCAAAATCAAATATTGAATTAGAAATTGAATTAAATTATTTTTCAGGGGGATTTATTTTCCCATACATGAAAAAGGAGCCGGAAAAAAAAATTTTTTTCTTTACCCTAGCTTGTGGGGTATCATTGTTTAGAGCTCATTAAGTAGAGTACAAATATATATTTTTTTAATTTTTATCTCAAAAAATAAGGGAATGGGAGGCCATCAAAGTTGTCAGTTTTAGACCATTTTTGTGACGGGGGCTATCTCAAAAACTAAACTAGTTGGGAATATGATATTTCAGTATATTATGTACTATATGCTCTATTTAAACAACAAATACTGAAAACAACGATTTATTAAATAGTTTATAAGCTGTGACCAAAATAAACGAACATTTTTTTGGGTTTTTCTTTCACGGTTTGTTGCGATGTCTAGCTCGGAAATTAAATATTTCTTAGACCCAAAATATTATATTGTTCATAATTATGTACGGAACCCTGAAAGAGCGAGGCCCGACTCGCACTTGGCTGATTTTTAAAGATACCTACCTGGTACCTAGGTACGTTCTTTTTGATTTCAGTCTCCCTGAACTCGATTCGACTTCTTAGACAGGTATTTTATGTTCGTTGTTAACACAACGCACATAAAATATTTTTTTCGTTTTACCGTGGCCTGACGCAGCCGGAGTTTCAAACCTGAACACGGCACGACTTACTTATCGACGTCGAAGCCAAATCAACAGATAAATATCCTCGACTAGCTGATGCGTGCGAAAACATTGACATAAAGCATTACTATATATATCACATTATAAATAATTATTAACTGTTAAGATATGTACTAAATACTAACCAAACACAATGTCCAGCATGCACGAGGTGATGTACTTGAACACGTCGAACTTCGGTTTGTTTAGTCTTTCCTTCAGACGCGCCACCAACACGTTTCCCTGTTCCCCGAAAACTTCGATGTAATCGTCAATTATTCGATTATGGAATATGGGCAAGAGGACTCTACGATGTACCTTCCATAGGTCCACTGAAATAAGAAAAATATACTTGTACTTACATACATTAAATATGCATTTTAATTTCCCAGTTACAGCTACTTTAAGTCTAAGGCGTCGTCGGTCGTTCTAATTGATTAACGATCGTAATTCGTACGATCAAACGATGCGATTTCGTCGTACGATGACAATTTATTAACCCCCGACGCAAAAACGACGGGGTTTGATAGTACGATCCTTAACCAATTAGGAAGGTAAAACATGGTCGCTAACTATGGGGCCGATAAGAAACTCAGGTGATAAAGATAGCTCAGCTATGCTTGGTCTACGCATGATACCTAGTGTTGGTTGGCCCAACCAGGTTGGTTGGTTACATAACCAAATCAAAAAATGATAACCGACTTAATAATAGCTGAGCTCAATGAGTCGCAAAACTGAAGTGGGAATGGTACATACAAACATATCCCGAGCAGAGTCGACTTTGCACAATATTTGTACATAATTAGGTACTCATAATTAATTATGATCTTTGAATGAACTTAATTATAAAGCCATCAGCTACGTACCTGGCGCAACAAAGAGGCCGTTTCCGAGCCAAGTTTTAAGAAATCTGTACGATGAGTCCTTTTGTAGACAGTTCTCCAAAATCTTCTGAACATCGTCTGGATTTAAGGACACTGAAATATTTACATCACATTATGATCAGATAGCCAGATACCTATTTATATTTAGGGAATATATTTAATTAGGAATTTATTATTCAGTTGAAGTGGCTGAATCCGGTAAGAGGCGCAAATAGTAGGTACACCTCTCTCTGCACTGAGTTAGATATATTTATTCCGTTCTCCGTGGAGACCCTGGGGCCCTGGAGACCCTGTTTAAGTGCCTCGCCTGGTGGCGAAGGGCTATCTCATTTTTAGCGCAAAAAATCAGCCTCGCTGTTTAGTCCGAAAATGCGGCCAGTATTCTTGGCACTACTCCACGCGGTCAATACTTGTATACTTACAATAATAAAATCAGCCTAGCTATAAATTGTAGTGCCACCAAACTGGGTCCAAATATGACTGAGAACCATCCAGGTGACCCCCAAGTTAAAAAAAAATCGGTCTAGCCGTTTAGGAGG
This sequence comes from Melanargia galathea, assembly GCA_920104075.1. Classification (NCBI taxonomy): domain Eukaryota; kingdom Metazoa; phylum Arthropoda; class Insecta; order Lepidoptera; family Nymphalidae; genus Melanargia; species Melanargia galathea. Next base: position 8,894,459 of record OV049876.1, read on the forward strand.
AGAATAATTATTATAATATTACGAACACGCACACCGGAATTTTACAAGATTCAAGTTTATGGTGTACAAAGGTTTCACTTACCTATGTACAAAGATGGTCCAATCCAAACTTTAGCAACCTCACCTGATTCATCTAATAGGCCAGCTAGATACTGTATATTATTTAAAACTCCTGTAACAACACAGCTCTTTAATCCGTAAGAAATTAAATAAATATAGAGTTACAAATTACAATAAAATATACTTAGGTAGATTAAAACTAATAAATCAGTGAAAAAATTTTGAAATCCATCAATAAATGAAGGAGAAATTAATTAAGTATTTTAAGTTCATGTACCTAAGTAAGTATTTTCTATTCGATCGCGTCTATTCGGAGGTATGTTTTCCATGTAAATTTACTTGTTTTACCAATTTCTCCGACATTACTGAACCGATTTACGTGATTCTTTTTTAATCGACAACTGAGGATGTTTGCAAAATTGGATAGATTTTTTTCGAAAAAAAGATTAAAAAAAAATTTTCCGTTTACGGGACCATTTTTCAAACATCCTAAGCTGTCGATTTAAAAAAAGAATCACGCAAATCGGTTCAGAAATCTCGGAGAAATTGGTAAAAGTAAAACAAGATTTACATGGAAAATATACCTCTGAGCGGGTTGGATGTCGTTACACGCTGGAGCGCCGCGTGAAACGAAATTAGCAAATTTAAAGTTCAATAACTTTTTCAGTTTTTGAGATTTAATAAAATTCTTTCAGATTTTTGTTTTATTTTACTTAAATTTTTATAATAAATTAAAAAAAAATATTTTGGAAACTTGTCCATTGGTACTGGAAAAGAAAACAGCGATTCAGCGATCCGATAAGATTGCTTATGTCGCGTATAGATATACTTAGAAAATGCACGCAACTTTACTGAATCACTTTTTCATGTGACACACCGGATATAATATTGTATACTTAGGTACTTATACTTTCAGTTTTCAGAACTTTGATTTTATTTTCCACTTATTATTGAGAACTGAAAACAACTTACTTTCAGGACCTCCTATAAACCAATGTGTGTGTCCAATAATTGGTAAATATCCAATGTTCGGTAAACTTTCAGAAAGCTCATACAGTGGTTTTCTGAGTCGTCGAAAATAAATATAGTATGCACATGATATTAAGAACAATAAAATTAAAATAATCATATTATTATTTGAAAAGTATTTACAAGGACCTTAGAAGTATAAAAATAATTTACAAACAGGTACGAATAAAATATTATGTCGATTTTCGTTACAAAATACGCGCGAACACTGGTACCTACTAAAAGGTTGATGTGGTTATAAACACCGCAATGTAATGTAGGTATGTCTACTTTGCTACAAGTGCTAGGTACTGTGGCTACAAGTACAACAGATAAATAGGTAGGTAGGGACAAGCGCACTCCTGTGATAAATCTACTCGACGTAGTTTAGGTATAAGAAATTCAGCATTTAAACACCTAGTACCTAAATGGTTGTGTAGGTTTATGTATTGCGTCTAGGTTATATACTTAAGTAGTGTGCGTTTATGTAAATTTCCTGTAAATAATGTTATTAAAGATCGACTCATCTCGATCGATCGACTCGATCTCATGAAAAATAGGGAAATGAAATTCCAAGGTTAGCAACACTACGGCTGCCCTAGCGATAAACAAAGTAACTGACATTTTTTGTTGATTGATTTTTTGCAAAAGCAACAAAAGTTTTACTTATGTTGCTTTTGCAAAAAATCATTTTGCAAAAAACTTTTGTTGCTGTCGAGTAGTTTTTTACCACAGTTTAATATTTCAAATAACTTGAACCGTTTACTGAAATTTGAATTGGCCAAACAAAGTAACTGCACTCACTAATCCGAAATATAAATGAAAAAATCAGCCAAGTGCGCTCTTTCGCTCTTTCAGGGTTCCGTACATAATTATGAACAATATAATATTTTGGGTCTAAGAAATATTTAATTTCCGAGCTAGACATCGCAACAAACCGTGAAAGAAAAACCCAAAAAAATGTTCGTTTATTTTGGTCACAGCTTATAAACTATTTAATAAATCGTTGTTTTCAGTATTTGTTGTTTAAATAGAGCATATAGTACATAATATACTGAAATATCATATTCCCAACTAGTTTAGTTTTTGAGATAGCCCCCGTCACAAAAATGGTCTAAAACTGACAAATTTGATGGCCTCCCATTCCCTTATTTTTTGAGATAAAAATTAAAAAAATATATATTTGTACTCTACTTAATGAGCTCTAAACAATGATACCCCACAAGCTAGGGTAAAGAAAATTTTTTTTTTCCGGCTCCTTTTTCATGTATGGGAGCCCCCCTGAAAAATAATTTAATTCAATTTCTAATTCAATATTTGATTTTGGGTTAACGTTTTACACTAAATACCAAAATTTCAGGTTTGTAACTCATTTCGTCTGCGAGCTAGAGACCTGTGACCGGCGGACAGACGGACAGACAGACAGACAGACAGACAGACAGACAGACAGACAGACAGCCGAGTGACATTAATAGGGCTCCGTTTTTACCCTTCGGGTACGGAACCCTAAAAATCACGTTTGTTGTATGGGAGCCCTCTTAAAAATTTATTTTATTGTGTTTTACTTAGTATAAATGTTTTTATAGCGGCAACAGAAATACATAACCGGTGAAAATTTCAACTGTCTAGCTATCACGGTTCATGAGATAAAGCCTGGTGACGGACGGACAGACAGACAGACGGACGGACGGACGGACGGACAGCGAAGTCTTAGTAAGAGGGTCCCGTTATTAGTTATTACCCTTTGGGTACGGAACCCTAAAAAGGACACTTTTTGAAAGAAAATTACATACTTAAACCTGATTTATTACCTACCACAAGTTATTTCTGAGTTGCTAATTAGGTACCTACTTATGTAACCACCTAACATTTGCGAGTTGGAAAACAAGAAACAAGCATGCTTGGACGGTAAATATTTAAAAAGGTTTGCAAAAGAAAACATACAATAGATTGAACCTATAAAACGTGGACACTGTAAGTATGTGAACTTTATCATTTATAATTGACTGTCGGCTCAATCTTTATTATTATTTACTAGCTGATCTCCGCGACTTCGTTCGCGTGGTCCGTGGATATAGGTTTTTATATAGGATCGGATTGTAGCCTAAGTTACTCCTTATAACATCACCTATCTGCCATTGAAAGTTCCGTCAAAATCGATCCAGCCGTTTCGGAAATTAGCTGGAATAAATAGACAGATCGACAAACATTAAAAACGCACACCAGTTTAAAATAAGCCTCGTTCAAAGATCCGGGTCCCAAGTTATTTGAACCCAATAAATGTCTGTCAGCTGTGATAGCCTAGTGGTTAGGACGACCGACTTCTAATCGGAGGTCGTGGGTTCGATCCAGGGACTGAAAGCGGTAGAGCATACCGGTACATACCACCGTTATCATACCGGTACAAAATAGGTACCGAAATCTCAACCTTTATAAAAGATACCTTTATTTAACCGCTTTGCGATTTCGGTACCGAAAAAATACGAAAAGGTGCGCGCGCGGGGGTGAAGAATTTGACCACTAGCCGCGCGCCGCGCGTCCCCCGCTTCCCGTCGGTTCCTGTGTTTGTTAAAACGTAAGGATTTTAAGAAATTCCAAATGCTAATTTTAATCTAAAAATAAGAATATTAAAGAATATAGAATGCCGAAGTGGTGGGATTCATTCAACGGCACATCAAAGTAAAGCCTTATTAGATAAAAATATCGATATAAATAGCGGTACCGAAATTTTATTTCGGTACCGGTAAACTGAAATATAAAGGTACAGAAATAAAGAGGTACCGAAATGAAGCGGTACCGAAATTATAGGTATTTAAACAATTCGGTACTTTTATTAAAAGGGTAGGCCCATTACCGCTAAATAAAACTACCATTAAATTCCGGTTATTCAGTCCCTGGTTCGATCCCGGGCCTACCTCTAACTTTTCGGAGTTATGTGCGGCCTCAAACGTTATAACTTTACGCCACTGGTTGGTTGGTAACATATTGATTATTAAGTTCTAAGAAAGGTGGTGGTTTTGTAGAGCTACATGAGTGAAGGTTGATTTTAGCTTTCTAGATTCTAGATTTTAATTAACACTTATTTACCGCTAGATTAGTACCTACTGGACCAACAAGCTCAATACAAGTAACTGGAGGATGATTATAGTGGTGCCTTACTGATTTTGTGCTGCTACTGGGCGTATGGCTGGGCTGCAGGGTTGCGTAAGCTGGACAAGCTTACCGCGAAGCTGCCCGTCCGTCCCGCCCGGCTTACCAATCATCGGCCACGCTGCACTGTTCGTTGGCAACACTGAAAGTACGTACATATAGGTATTCGATATTCGAACATAACGAAGTTAAATGTAGGTACAGAGCGACCAATCTTTCTGTGAACTGAGGCCTGAGGGAGGTTGTTAGTGTCGCTTTAGTGTTGCCATACAATCGTTTTTTCGACACGGAAATACCATAGCAGTGCTTACGAGGTGTCCACGTCCACGACTAGTAATCCCAATGTGGGACTCACTGCGACTCGTCGCATTACATGCAGTCCCGCCAAAACGCATTACTATATCGTCACTTTAATGTTTATATTTTACACTAGCTTTTGCCCGCGTCTTCGCCCGCGTGAATTTCGATTTTTCACAAATCCTGAGGGATAAGTAGATTTCTGGTCCACCCGCCCCCCGCCGCGCGGCGGCGTACCGCGGTACCGCGGCGCGTACGGCGGGCGCAGGGCGCAGGGGCGCGTGGCGCGGCGCGGGGAGCGCGAGCGTCCGCGTCGGCCGTCGCGATCGCGCGCAGCGAAAATACCTATCAGTAGGTCTACTCTAAAGCTTTGATCAAACTGAGGCGTCTCCCGCGCGGGACGCGGGACTGTAGTCGCTCGCGCAGATAGCGTCATATAACTTATATGGCGGTGTTCACATTGACGCGAATGGTCGCTCGAGTTGCAGCGAAACCAAAGCGGGAAACCGGCGGGATTTTGTTTTGATCTCACAATGCCGGTTTTTATTTTATGTTAATGCTTAATTACCTCAAATGTTGTGATTCTTCCTCTGCTACTGCTAACAACAGTAAAACTTCATCTTCGAAATCAAGAGACATGATGCTTCTCCATTGAGGAACCAAAAATGACACGCGGGAATTCGCGTCAGTTTGAGAGGCTAAGCGAGCGAGCGACTCGCGCGAATTCGCGTCCCGCTTCCCGCGCGGGAGACGCTTCAGTTTGAACAATCCTTAATTCAACGAAAAACGAAATATCGGACGAAATTACGCGTATTTCCTACCACGGTTCTTTTCGTTCCGAAGTTTCGTTCGAACGAAAATGTTTGACGTTTAGATTTTCTAAACCTACTCTAATTCATTTACGTTACGAACGAAAATTAGATTTTGACAGTTTATTGTTCGGAATTTTAACCTCAAATTGACGAAACCAAAAGTGTTATCGTTTGATTTTCGTTTCTCGTTCGTTGTGTGAATTTTGTCAAAAAATTGTTTGAAATGGCTACAAGAATGCTTTTAATAGAGGCTGCTCTACGTGAAGAGCGTTTAGAGCGTAGAAGGAGACGGCGCCGCCTGCGCAACCAACTCAATATAAGCCAAATTCCCGATTTAGAGTTTGTAGGAAATTATAGACTCAGTCAGCAATTATTCGAAGAGTTGTGCCAGGAAATACTTAGTGCCTTTACTACCTCGAGCCCACAGTTAAGGTACTGTACATTTTTTTTTTCATTTTATTCAATAAAAATAAGCATTTCACTGTTCACAATCTTCAACATTTTCAGATCCTTACGGCCTTGAATTTTTATGCCCGAGGTGCTTACCAAGGGTCTGTGGAGCAAAACATGGACGGGCCCTTTGATTGGACGGGCCCATGGCACAACAGACTGTTTCTCGTTGTTTGAAGGAGGTCACAACTGTCCTAAATACACCCCATATTTTAAGGAAGATATCATATAATATTATAAGAATTAATGAATTACATTATTTTCCAGATATGTGATAGTGATTGCTAATTATAACAAATGTTGATGCTTCATTTGGTGGAGCGACACACATGATGCTTATATTTGGAGAGTGTGAGATAAGAAGCCACATGGAGGGTCATTCATCGCCTATTCAAAAGCACTTGTAAAAGTTTATTTGAATAAAAATATTTCTATTCTATTGTATGCTAAGGAATGCAAATAAAAGCTTTTTTTTTTACTTTAATATAATAATAAAATTTATTTTTAAATTACAATAATGTTTTATTTACTTAACTCTACCTAGAAACAAAATATTAAAAAGAAAGGCAATAATAGTAGGTAATAAATAATCTAATATAATAAAATAATCTTAATTCCTATTGTCTATCTAAATAATCCCTAATAAGGCCACAAAGGTTTAACAAGGCAGCCCTAATGCCTGCAAGCTCGGTGTTCCTGACTGTTTCTCTCTCTACACGCCCCTCTTCATATTGAAATAATCTGCTTCTGCCATCAGTGCCAGCAGCAGAATGTCTCTTTCTGGGATGTGTAGGCTGTGAGGCTGTAAAACAACATTCCAATTTAAAAAGGCACTTAACAAAAATGTCTTAGATAAGACAGAATGGGTTCAGATGTATGTTATGTTATGTAAATATTACTGTGTCAAAGTAACTATACTAGAGTAATAATAGTTTTTTTTCTTGTATTATATTAACACAGTGATAGCCCAGTGGTCCCAGATATTCTCTGCATTACACAATTATTAATAAATTTATCTTTATGCAATTTGAAGTAGTAGTTATATATTATTCAATGCTAAAATTTAATGTCTTATTTGTAGTTTGTTTGAAAGTTATTTCATGCAAATAGACTCTCAAAATAATGTACTATCATGTACTAAAATTTTTATAACAGCATTTAATGATATACTTAAAATAAAATATCACAGTAACTTCTACTTACATGGATGAGGAGTCAGGATTTCTTGTGACACCGGCGGTTGACTCGCAGGTTCCGGGAGCTCTACGTCACCCTGGATGGGTTCCACATACTCTACAACTTCCTCATGTAGGTACATCCAAACTAAGAGATTGTTTGACTGGAGATTGATGGAATAGTTTCATTAGTCTGAAAATAAAACAGATTTAATACCTAACAGAATCATGAAATATCGAAATTACTTAAATCATATTTGATGAAATTGTTTTAAAATGGACTTTAAGTACTTATAGGTACAAGACATAAAAATACTGTTTCACAACAATTATTATTGCAAAAAATATTTGAATTTATCTAAGATTGGATTTAAAGTAATTGAGAATTCTAAGAAAGATTACCTAATAAACACTTCATACCTTTTGCCACTGCTGAATGGTTTTTATGTAACCGCCCATGGAATTGAGTATATTGCACAATTGTTCCCACAGCCTCTTTGCCTGCACATTTCCTTCGACACTCCTCAACCTCCCGCGGGCTAGATCCCTATGCTCGTCCAAAAAGTTGAGGAGGGTGTCGATTTGTTCGGAACTAGCGGAACCCGTATGTTTAGCCATTTTAAACTGAAAAGATGTATAAAAGAATATTAAGAAGAGGTGATAATTTTAGTGAATAAACAATAAATAAGTTACATATTTAGTTATGAATAAAGATAGGATATTTACCAAAGTTTTTAAATCCAAACTTGTACGACTTGCACGTCTTGTAACTTTCTGACGGAATGTGTATTGAGATTTCGAAGTGTAAAAAGCACTTGAAAACATGATTTATCAACACCATACTTGAGAAACAAACTCCACAAAAGTTTTTAAAGAATTTCAAACAAAAAATCATAAGTTGACAATTGACGATTAGAGTAGGTACTAGGTACCTACTTTATAATAGGTAGATAATAAGTGTGCATAATACGGATATTTTTAGTTGTCCTAAGTTACTAAGCATTTTTGGCATTAAATAGTACTCTTCAAATGAGTCGGTTATTAGACCCACACGAAATCGTTCATTCCAATCGTTCACGAAAATTGTCTATGGATCCGTACTTCGTCTGCGGATCCGAAAACAAAATAGAGTAGAGGTGCTAACGAAACTTCGTTTAAATTTCGTTCGTTTGCGAAGTTTCGTTTGAGAGAAAGAGAGTAGGCCCCCTGGGCGTTTTTAACATCTGTATTTTTACCGATTTCAACACAACTCCTTTTTTGAAAGTCGGTTAAAAAGTAGCCTATGTTACTCCTTGGTTAATCCTCTACTTGTCTGTGAAAGTCCCGTCAAAATCGGTTCAGCCGTTCCGAAGATTAGCCCGTTCAAACAGACAGACAGACAGACAAAAATTTTAAAAACGTGTGATTCGGTTATGGTATCGTTCAAATAACCATATGAGCTTAATATGTGGTAGTTATTTCGAAATTACAGACAGACACTTCAATTTTATTTATTAGTATAGATAGTATCACGTACGTATATACGTATCACGTATGTAGGTATATTGAAGGTAAATTTAGTCTGTTTTTAAATGGTTTTTAACAGGTCGTAAACCGGTTACTTGATAGCACTGACCTGCAGCTCTAGCCATATTACATACGATTCGTGTCTATTCTCTTTCTACGATCGTGAACGTTTTATCAGAAGCGATCTTAGAAAACGAATAATTGGTAGCCATATTGACACAACTATCACGATCGCTCATTCTATAACGCGGATAGAAAAAATAATGTAAACAGTCTATGGTAAGCGATTTTATAAACGTCAAATTCAAGTTGTGTACTCTACGACCGGTCGTCTTGCGCGGGTGAAGATTAAATTTTAAATTGTTTTGTGTTAAGTGCTTATAAAGTGAATGAAATAAGATGGAAATAAGGTATAACTTCTCTTAATTATTGATTTATGATATAATAAGTGTGCAGAATTGACTTTTAAATGATTATTGTGATATAAAATGTTACATACTTGTATACAGCAGTGGAATTCGATACCTTAAATTAATAGTGCTAACTTTTATTTATATAGGATTGAATCTAGATCACGAGCTAGCCCGGAACAGTTTTCAGCAATATTAGAATTCATGGAAAGGTACGTTTATCTTTATTTAGTACATAAAAAATTCCTTGAATCACTCTCACCCTCGGGAACTTGAAACGTAAACAATGATGTGATAAGTACGCCACTTGAACTATGAACGGTACCTACGTACTTATGAAACAGTCAAAACGGTTGTATTAGCCCTTTGCTTGGTAAATAGACCCCTTTGTATCGCTAAAATAGATTTAACTTGTGTTCTAGACATGGTGATATAGCGAGGCCCCAGCAAGGGGCTCAAGGAAGAATGAAAGCAGACCGTCTCTGGCAGGAGCTGGGAAACTTACTCAACTCTGTTGGTGGAGGAGTAATGAAACCAATAGATAAATGGAAAAAAGTGAGATCCTTATCATGAAGACTTAATAATTATAATTAAGATGAATTACTTAACACCCAACAGAAATATATTTTAATAGACTGCTATTAAAATATAATGTAAAGGACTAGGTAGATTCCTTATTGCGATTTTAAATAGACTCCATAAAAAGGAGGCAATCGATTCGACACGTATGTATGTAATATTTTTGGAACCGCAATATATTCACATAATATTATGTACTCAATTAGGGCTTCATTAATAGGATTGTGAATTGTGATCATTCTTTTTTGATTGGATTACATTTACTTTAACTTAAGGAACAGTTCAAGTTTTATCAAAATTGGCTCACTAGTTTTCAAAAAATCAATATTCATCCAGTCCATTGTCCATTCTTTATTTAGGTATATTAAAGTCAGTTTAATTTTTCTGAATTATAGCTTGTTTCGGTATACTTATTGAAGTTGGATTAATTTTTTAACAAGAGCTTGTTCTTGCTTTAAAATATTAAAACTAATACAGCATAGAATATTCTTGCTCACTTAATAAACTACGTAATTTATGTACCTACCTAACAATATACAATGCTTAAAATTAATAGACAAATTTTTGTAGGTGTGGGCGGATTGGAAAGCAAAAACAAAAAAAAAAGCCTTGACAATGCGGCGTGAGGCTAGTGGTACTGGTGGTGGTCCCAGCAGCAGACAAACCCTCACACCTTCAGAACTGAGGGTGTTGGCTATAATGGGTATGACTGCTGTTGTTGGTCAAATTGGAATTGAAGAGAGAGGATTTGATGTTAGTTTTTTTCTTTGCTTGTGATGTTTGCTATTAGCGGTTCATTTTCTAAATTGCGATCTCTAAAAAATTATATTCCTCATATTTTTCAGGAACCACTTCATCAAAGAAACTCATCGCCACCACCAACCAGGGATCCCGTCCACATTGAAATTCCCTCCCAAACTGCCACAGATGAGGTTGTGCTGGATTTTATTCCTTCTTATTCTATAGAAGGTACTAATTTTAGTTTAATTATAACTAGATTTTTCTTTATGCAAAAACACTGAACTGTTGCTCCGTTGCTGCGTGAAAGAAAGACAAAATAACAAACACACTTGCAAACAAGCTACTAATATTCATCTTATATTTTAGAAAAAATCAAACCGACTTCGGTCCAGCAATATCAGAGAAATCAGTGTACTTTCCAATCAAACATATTATTTAGCACGCTTAGTTATCACGCGTTTACCTTTGTACATAAAAGATATAATTAGGCGCGTTATACCTACTGGAACCTTCTAAAAGTATGTAGATTACAATAGTGAAAAAATCATCAAAGTCAGTTCATTGGCTTTTGAAATAATCACGAACATACATACATACGGGTCGAATACAGAACCTCCTTTTTTAAAGTCGGTTAAAAATGTACAGGCCTAGGTTGCTAACATATAAATAGCAGAAAATGAAGCTTATATTCCCCGAATAAGTGTTGTAATAAGTATTATTTCTTCAGGAAACTCATCTACACTGCCACTTTCCGAAGTTTCACGCCTTCCTCCACCTCGAGCGACAACGCCACCGCCCGCGCCTGCCCGTGTTGCCACTCCGACGCACTCAGCAATGTCTCCCAACGCAGCGACATCACGAGGAGCGCCGCGACACCGGCATGCGGCGACACCCTCGCCCACCACGTCTACGCCGCGACGCGAGAGACCGCACCGAGTTCGCACACGGAGAGTACAAACTCCTTTCGAACGATCCACAAGTCAGTTCGTGGCCGTCGAGAATCGCCGGCTGCAATTCGAGGAAGAGCGAGAGAAAAACCACCATCAGAGAGAGATGGAACGCCTTGGATTAGAATCTCGAAGAATTGAAATGGAAGAAAGTCGAAACCAAATTTTAATACGTTTGACTGGGGTTCTGGACACTTTGACAGAAATTTTACCCCAGTTGAGACCACCATAACAATTTTTTTCCATATAAAAGTTAGTCCTTGACTGTGATTGGGACCCATTGAAATATACACACAAAATTTCATCCAAACCGGTCCAGCCTTTTAGGAGTTAGGTGACAAACACACGTACAGCAGAATTATTCGACAGCAGCGACACCTACCGGGTCCAACTGTTTTCAAACCATTCAGCATTGGAATATCTATACGTACATGCAAACTTTCATCCAAATCGGTCCAGCCATTTAGGAGTAGAGGAACAAACGCATGTACAGAAGAATTTAATTTGAGTTTTCTGTTAATCACGTTATCCAGATAATAAGATTGCAAAAAGTATAGTTTCCGGTTGGGAATCTAGAAGTCCCGTTGGTACCTACTTGCTGGTTGGGAATGTTCACACAAAGAGCACATGGAATGCATGTAATTCGTTTTTACTATAACTATCTACATTATAATAAAGAACAGTATAAAAAAAACAACAAATTACTTTCATTTTTTAATTACCTAATAAAAATAATTATTTATCAATAACTAAGCCGCACAGTGGGACGAAAATCGGGTTTCATAGACTTAGAATTCTTATATTATAATTATCGGAAATCTTGTCGGAAACTAACGTAGAATCATTTTAAAAGCCACTTAATGATAAAAAATATAAACACTCAATGGGCCCTGTGCCCCAACACAAGCTGAGTGACTAATCTGTTGGGGCATTGCACTGCTGTAGTCAAAGGCCAGTCAAATGAAACTTTATTCAAAATTGGTACACTGTACACTTTTTGAACGCCAATTTTACAACTAGGTACATAGAAGTGATAATTACTTACGAAAACCTAAAACTAAAACTACGAGGGTTCCAAGCGCACCCTAAACTGAGAAGAGCCCACAACAAACTCAACCGGATTTTTCGGGTTCCGTAGCCAAAGGTAAAAACGGAACCCTATTAATGTCACCTGCTGTCTGTCTGTCTGTCTGTCCGCCGGTCATAGGTCTCTAGCTCGCAGACGATATGAGTTACAAACCTGAAATTTTGGTATTTTTATTAGAAATTGAATTAAATTATTTTTCATTATACATGAGAAAGGAAAAAAAAATTTTACCCTAGCTTGTGGGGTATCATTCTTTAGAGCTCATTGAGTAGAAAGCATTGAGCTCAGAGAGTAAGAATATATATTTTTTTAATTTTTTGCTCAAAAAATAAGGAAATGGGGGGCCATCAAAGTTGTCAGTTTTAGACCATTTTTGTGACGAGGGCTATCTCAAAAACTAAAATAGTTAGGAATATGATATTTCGGTGTATTATGTACCATATGCTCTATTTACACAACAATTACTGAAAACAACGATTCATAAAATACTTTATAAGCTGTGATCCATAACTAACGAACATTTTTTGGGTTTTTCTTTCACGGTTTGTTGCGATGTCTAGTTCGAAAATTGAATATTTCTTAGACCCAAAATATTATATTATTGTTCATAATTATGTACGGAACCCTAAAAGAGCGTGGCCTGACTCGTACTTGGCTGATTTTAGTTTTTATTATCACCATCTCACAATGTGATTTAGACTAAAATATAAAATTAACTATTTATTGACTTTTAGAGCAATCTTTTCATGGATTTTTGTTGTTAAAATATTTTTTTATGCTTTGAAAGATTTTTCAATTAGTTTGCCTTTTATAAAAACCTTAAACTTATTGAGCATCAAAATGTCTTCTGGTAGTTTATTATAAAAACTTTTAGTTAGTAGTCTAAGTTTTGTACAAAAAAAATTACAAAAAATCTGTAAGTAAATAAAGATACTTATATTCTATTCTATTTTAAATGTCTAATATTACTCTTATATGAATATAAATAAAAACTATTAATACCTACTCTTATTGTAACCTATTCAATAAACAATTCAGCATGGCCCTGCCTTGGATTAGCTCATTTTGACTATCCACCCTGGATGTAGTGGAGGTAGAAGCTTGCATACTTATACCATCTCCATCATCAGATGCAGCCAGAAGTGGTGGTAGTGATGCAAGTGGTGGTAAAGACATGTTGTGTAGCACACAACATGCCATTGTTATCTTGCTGGCTACATTAGGATGATAGTGAAGTACCCTGTCTTTAAGCAAACATCTCCACCGTCCTTTGAGTAATCCAAAACAGCGCTCAATGCAGTTACGCGCTTGCACATGCTTTTGAGTATAAAGTTCCTCTCTTGACCCTTGAACTGCATTGAGAATAGGCGTCATAAGCCAAGGGCGTTGTGGATACCCCGAGTCACCTGAAAAATTTGTTTCTGTTAGATAAAACGAACAGAACAGGCATAGCACTTACATAGATCTTTTTATTAATAATATAAACACTTACCTAATAACCATACTTGTTCATTATTTTGATGCAGTTCACGCATATATGATTCCACTCTACTTGATGACCATATATGTGAATCATGTGTAGCTCCACCGAACTTTGAATTTACATTTATGATCCGAAGATCACTGTCACAAATCTGTAAAACAAAATTATTATTAGAGAAACGTTTAAGTTTATCATAATATTTTACGAAATAAAAATATAAATAAATAATTACCATTTGAACATTTAATGAATGATATCCTTTTCTATTATAAAAAAGATGTTCATCATCATGTGGTTTTACTATTGCCACATGGGTGCAATCTATACAACCAATTACACCCGGCAGACCAAATTTTCTCAAAAACCTAAAACAATAACAAATAAAACATTTAAATTACAAGTGTATTAACGTGCACATTAGGTAAGTGTAAAAATTTATGAATATACATAATTATAATGATACAAACTCTTGTTTTATAAGTGTCCTTTCTTGTCTTGTTTTTGGAAATACAATCCATTTTGCCATGATGTCCAGATGGTTCAATGCATCAACAACTTGTCTGATGCAACGACTGGTTGTGCGTTGAGGAAGATGTTGAGTGATACCAACAATTCTTTGATATGATCCCGTGGCTAGGAAACTTAGAGCGCACAAAACCTACAAAACACAACCAAGAAAAGAATAATCGTAGCTAAGTATGTAATTATTAATTCAATATTGTATGTATGTAAGTACTAGAACAACCGGATAATAAATTTGGCACTTGTTATACTTACTTTAACTTGAAGTGGAATCTTGTTGGATCCTTTCAAAGAAGTTTTACGTCTTAATTCTTGAACAAGAGCTTTAAAAGTCACTTTGTCCAAACGGAATCGCTGTATAAACAAAGAGTCCGGCATTTCTTCTATTATTTCTATGCACTGACGATCAAAATCTCTTTTCCAGCGTTTTAATAAGACTTCCTCATTATAAGCACTCCACAACATATTTAATGTATGCATTTTAAATCTTAAAAGGCAAAATAATACTCCAAATCAACAACAATACACTTCAGTCTTGTAACAGCTGATTGCGACGACTGGCGAAGACGCCATTTTTTTAGCGATTTCTCAAGGGTCTTAACGATCGTTTCGATAACGATCCAAAACTTCGACTTCGAATCGTAAGCGTTTGTCAACATTGCAATATGGCTACGGTATTTCTATGATCACGTGACATAACGATAGCGATCTAAAATTCCCATACATTTCTTTCGTTTTCTAAAGCGTTTGCGATTATAGATTGGCAATATGGCTAGAGGGGCTGAGCTCTAGCCATATTACATACGATTCGTGTCTATTCTCTTTCTACGATCGTGAACGTTTTATCAGAAGCGATCTTAGAAAACGAATAATTGGTAGCCATATTGACACAACTATCACGATCGCTCATTCTATAACGCGGATAGAAAAAATAATGTAAACAGTCTATGGTAAGCGATTTTATAAACGTCAAATTCAAGTTGTGTACTCTACGACCGGTCGTCTTGCGCGGGTGAAGATTAAATTTTAAATTGTTTTGTGTTAAGTGCTTATAAAGTGAATGAAATAAGATGGAAATAAGGTATAACTTCTCTTAATTATTGATTTATGATATAATAAGTGTGCAGAATTGACTTTTAAATGATTATTGTGATATAAAATGTTACATACTTGTATACAGCAGTGGAATTCGATACCTTAAATTAATAGTGCTAACTTTTATTTATATAGGATTGAATCTAGATCACGAGCTAGCCCGGAACAGTTTTCAGCAATATTAGAATTCATGGAAAGGTACGTTTATCTTTATTTAGTACATAAAAAATTCCTTGAATCACTCTCACCCTCGGGAACTTGAAACGTAAACAATGATGTGATAAGTACGCCACTTGAACTATGAACGGTACCTACGTACTTATGAAACAGTCAAAACGGTTGTATTAGCCCTTTGCTTGGTAAATAGACCCCTTTGTATCGCTAAAATAGATTTAACTTGTGTTCTAGACATGGTGATATAGCGAGGCCCCAGCAAGGGGCTCAAGGAAGAATGAAAGCAGACCGTCTCTGGCAGGAGCTGGGAAACTTACTCAACTCTGTTGGTGGAGGAGTAATGAAACCAATAGATAAATGGAAAAAAGTGAGATCCTTATCATGAAGACTTAATAATTATAATTAAGATGAATTACTTAACACCCAACAGAAATATATTTTAATAGACTGCTATTAAAATATAATGTAAAGGACTAGGTAGATTCCTTATTGCGATTTTAAATAGACTCCATAAAAAGGAGGCAATCGATTCGACACGTATGTATGTAATATTTTTGGAACCGCAATATATTCACATAATATTATGTACTCAATTAGGGCTTCATTAATAGGATTGTGAATTGTGATCATTCTTTTTTGATTGGATTACATTTACTTTAACTTAAGGAACAGTTCAAGTTTTATCAAAATTGGCTCACTAGTTTTCAAAAAATCAATATTCATCCAGTCCATTGTCCATTCTTTATTTAGGTATATTAAAGTCAGTTTAATTTTTCTGAATTATAGCTTGTTTCGGTATACTTATTGAAGTTGGATTAATTTTTTAACAAGAGCTTGTTCTTGCTTTAAAATATTAAAACTAATACAGCATAGAATATTCTTGCTCACTTAATAAACTACGTAATTTATGTACCTACCTAACAATATACAATGCTTAAAATTAATAGACAAATTTTTGTAGGTGTGGGCGGATTGGAAAGCAAAAACAAAAAAAAAAGCCTTGACAATGCGGCGTGAGGCTAGTGGTACTGGTGGTGGTCCCAGCAGCAGACAAACCCTCACACCTTCAGAACTGAGGGTGTTGGCTATAATGGGTATGACTGCTGTTGTTGGTCAAATTGGAATTGAAGAGAGAGGATTTGATGTTAGTTTTTTTCTTTGCTTGTGATGTTTGCTATTAGCGGTTCATTTTCTAAATTGCGATCTCTAAAAAATTATATTCCTCATATTTTTCAGGAACCACTTCATCAAAGAAACTCATCGCCACCACCAACCAGGGATCCCGTCCACATTGAAATTCCCTCCCAAACTGCCACAGATGAGGTTGTGCTGGATTTTATTCCTTCTTATTCTATAGAAGGTACTAATTTTAGTTTAATTATAACTAGATTTTTCTTTATGCAAAAACACTGAACTGTTGCTCCGTTGCTGCGTGAAAGAAAGACAAAATAACAAACACACTTGCAAACAAGCTACTAATATTCATCTTATATTTTAGAAAAAATCAAACCGACTTCGGTCCAGCAATATCAGAGAAATCAGTGTACTTTCCAATCAAACATATTATTTAGCACGCTTAGTTATCACGCGTTTACCTTTGTACATAAAAGATATAATTAGGCGCGTTATACCTACTGGAACCTTCTAAAAGTATGTAGATTACAATAGTGAAAAAATCATCAAAGTCAGTTCATTGGCTTTTGAAATAATCACGAACATACATACATACGGGTCGAATACAGAACCTCCTTTTTTAAAGTCGGTTAAAAATGTACAGGCCTAGGTTGCTAACATATAAATAGCAGAAAATGAAGCTTATATTCCCCGAATAAGTGTTGTAATAAGTATTATTTCTTCAGGAAACTCATCTACACTGCCACTTTCCGAAGTTTCACGCCTTCCTCCACCTCGAGCGACAACGCCACCGCCCGCGCCTGCCCGTGTTGCCACTCCGACGCACTCAGCAATGTCTCCCAACGCAGCGACATCACGAGGAGCGCCGCGACACCGGCATGCGGCGACACCCTCGCCCACCACGTCTACGCCGCGACGCGAGAGACCGCACCGAGTTCGCACACGGAGAGTACAAACTCCTTTCGAACGATCCACAAGTCAGTTCGTGGCCGTCGAGAATCGCCGGCTGCAATTCGAGGAAGAGCGAGAGAAAAACCACCATCAGAGAGAGATGGAACGCCTTGGATTAGAATCTCGAAGAATTGAAATGGAAGAAAGTCGAAACCAAATTTTAATACGTTTGACTGGGGTTCTGGACACTTTGACAGAAATTTTACCCCAGTTGAGACCACCATAACAATTTTTTTCCATATAAAAGTTAGTCCTTGACTGTGATTGGGACCCATTGAAATATACACACAAAATTTCATCCAAACCGGTCCAGCCTTTTAGGAGTTAGGTGACAAACACACGTACAGCAGAATTATTCGACAGCAGCGACACCTACCGGGTCCAACTGTTTTCAAACCATTCAGCATTGGAATATCTATACGTACATGCAAACTTTCATCCAAATCGGTCCAGCCATTTAGGAGTAGAGGAACAAACGCATGTACAGAAGAATTTAATTTGAGTTTTCTGTTAATCACGTTATCCAGATAATAAGATTGCAAAAAGTATAGTTTCCGGTTGGGAATCTAGAAGTCCCGTTGGTACCTACTTGCTGGTTGGGAATGTTCACACAAAGAGCACATGGAATGCATGTAATTCGTTTTTACTATAACTATCTACATTATAATAAAGAACAGTATAAAAAAAACAACAAATTACTTTCATTTTTTAATTACCTAATAAAAATAATTATTTATCAATAACTAAGCCGCACAGTGGGACGAAAATCGGGTTTCATAGACTTAGAATTCTTATATTATAATTATCGGAAATCTTGTCGGAAACTAACGTAGAATCATTTTAAAAGCCACTTAATGATAAAAAATATAAACACTCAATGGGCCCTGTGCCCCAACACAAGCTGAGTGACTAATCTGTTGGGGCATTGCACTGCTGTAGTCAAAGGCCAGTCAAATGAAACTTTATTCAAAATTGGTACACTGTACACTTTTTGAACGCCAATTTTACAACTAGGTACATAGAAGTGATAATTACTTACGAAAACCTAAAACTAAAACTACGAGGGTTCCAAGCGCACCCTAAACTGAGAAGAGCCCACAACAAACTCAACCGGATTTTTCGGGTTCCGTAGCCAAAGGTAAAAACGGAACCCTATTAATGTCACCTGCTGTCTGTCTGTCTGTCTGTCCGCCGGTCATAGGTCTCTAGCTCGCAGACGATATGAGTTACAAACCTGAAATTTTGGTATTTTTATTAGAAATTGAATTAAATTATTTTTCATTATACATGAGAAAGGAAAAAAAAATTTTACCCTAGCTTGTGGGGTATCATTCTTTAGAGCTCATTGAGTAGAAAGCATTGAGCTCAGAGAGTAAGAATATATATTTTTTTAATTTTTTGCTCAAAAAATAAGGAAATGGGGGGCCATCAAAGTTGTCAGTTTTAGACCATTTTTGTGACGAGGGCTATCTCAAAAACTAAAATAGTTAGGAATATGATATTTCGGTGTATTATGTACCATATGCTCTATTTACACAACAATTACTGAAAACAACGATTCATAAAATACTTTATAAGCTGTGATCCATAACTAACGAACATTTTTTGGGTTTTTCTTTCACGGTTTGTTGCGATGTCTAGTTCGAAAATTGAATATTTCTTAGACCCAAAATATTATATTATTGTTCATAATTATGTACGGAACCCTAAAAGAGCGTGGCCTGACTCGTACTTGGCTGATTTTAGTTTTTATTATCACCATCTCACAATGTGATTTAGACTAAAATATAAAATTAACTATTTATTGACTTTTAGAGCAATCTTTTCATGGATTTTTGTTGTTAAAATATTTTTTTATGCTTTGAAAGATTTTTCAATTAGTTTGCCTTTTATAAAAACCTTAAACTTATTGAGCATCAAAATGTCTTCTGGTAGTTTATTATAAAAACTTTTAGTTAGTAGTCTAAGTTTTGTACAAAAAAAATTACAAAAAATCTGTAAGTAAATAAAGATACTTATATTCTATTCTATTTTAAATGTCTAATATTACTCTTATATGAATATAAATAAAAACTATTAATACCTACTCTTATTGTAACCTATTCAATAAACAATTCAGCATGGCCCTGCCTTGGATTAGCTCATTTTGACTATCCACCCTGGATGTAGTGGAGGTAGAAGCTTGCATACTTATACCATCTCCATCATCAGATGCAGCCAGAAGTGGTGGTAGTGATGCAAGTGGTGGTAAAGACATGTTGTGTAGCACACAACATGCCATTGTTATCTTGCTGGCTACATTAGGATGATAGTGAAGTACCCTGTCTTTAAGCAAACATCTCCACCGTCCTTTGAGTAATCCAAAACAGCGCTCAATGCAGTTACGCGCTTGCACATGCTTTTGAGTATAAAGTTCCTCTCTTGACCCTTGAACTGCATTGAGAATAGGCGTCATAAGCCAAGGGCGTTGTGGATACCCCGAGTCACCTGAAAAATTTGTTTCTGTTAGATAAAACGAACAGAACAGGCATAGCACTTACATAGATCTTTTTATTAATAATATAAACACTTACCTAATAACCATACTTGTTCATTATTTTGATGCAGTTCACGCATATATGATTCCACTCTACTTGATGACCATATATGTGAATCATGTGTAGCTCCACCGAACTTTGAATTTACATTTATGATCCGAAGATCACTGTCACAAATCTGTAAAACAAAATTATTATTAGAGAAACGTTTAAGTTTATCATAATATTTTACGAAATAAAAATATAAATAAATAATTACCATTTGAACATTTAATGAATGATATCCTTTTCTATTATAAAAAAGATGTTCATCATCATGTGGTTTTACTATTGCCACATGGGTGCAATCTATACAACCAATTACACCCGGCAGACCAAATTTTCTCAAAAACCTAAAACAATAACAAATAAAACATTTAAATTACAAGTGTATTAACGTGCACATTAGGTAAGTGTAAAAATTTATGAATATACATAATTATAATGATACAAACTCTTGTTTTATAAGTGTCCTTTCTTGTCTTGTTTTTGGAAATACAATCCATTTTGCCATGATGTCCAGATGGTTCAATGCATCAACAACTTGTCTGATGCAACGACTGGTTGTGCGTTGAGGAAGATGTTGAGTGATACCAACAATTCTTTGATATGATCCCGTGGCTAGGAAACTTAGAGCGCACAAAACCTACAAAACACAACCAAGAAAAGAATAATCGTAGCTAAGTATGTAATTATTAATTCAATATTGTATGTATGTAAGTACTAGAACAACCGGATAATAAATTTGGCACTTGTTATACTTACTTTAACTTGAAGTGGAATCTTGTTGGATCCTTTCAAAGAAGTTTTACGTCTTAATTCTTGAACAAGAGCTTTAAAAGTCACTTTGTCCAAACGGAATCGCTGTATAAACAAAGAGTCCGGCATTTCTTCTATTATTTCTATGCACTGACGATCAAAATCTCTTTTCCAGCGTTTTAATAAGACTTCCTCATTATAAGCACTCCACAACATATTTAATGTATGCATTTTAAATCTTAAAAGGCAAAATAATACTCCAAATCAACAACAATACACTTCAGTCTTGTAACAGCTGATTGCGACGACTGGCGAAGACGCCATTTTTTTAGCGATTTCTCAAGGGTCTTAACGATCGTTTCGATAACGATCCAAAACTTCGACTTCGAATCGTAAGCGTTTGTCAACATTGCAATATGGCTACGGTATTTCTATGATCACGTGACATAACGATAGCGATCTAAAATTCCCATACATTTCTTTCGTTTTCTAAAGCGTTTGCGATTATAGATTGGCAATATGGCTAGAGGGGCTGTACCGGCAGATACTCGCTTTTATACCTATTTGATCAGGGCCGTCTTTACCCGGGGGTGCAAGGGGTGCGGTGCGCCCGGGCGCAGAGTCCTAGGGGGCGCAAGCCGACCGTCATAAACGATAGGTACAATACTACACTGAGGCAATGCGAGTGGAGCCGCGAGCACAACTAGTTCGCGGTGTGCAATTTAATTTCACTCTTAAGTATATGACTAGGTACTAAACTAATTTAAATTCATTCAACACATGCGCGGAAAAATGTTCAGTTCAAAGATCGCGGGCGCCCTTTGACGTAGCCGTCACACTTGAATCTTCGCTGCTTGGATTTTCAAATTTGATTTCGTTTAACAATTTGAAACTGTTTTATAAATAAAATCAATTGCATATAAGTAGGTACTCTTCAACGATTCATTTAATTAGTTTACATTCATTAAATTTGCTACAGCCGCTAAATTCACACTGAAAAATGTAGTAAAAAATGCAAATTAGGTTTTTTTTTACCGATGATCGTCCATTTAGTGGTTACTAAGTTTGAGAGGGTGAAAATATAGGCTCTATAAAAAAATTTAGATGACAATTTATTAGAATGTACCTACTCCTACTTAGTATAGTATAATTGCATTTTATGTTAGTTTTTTCGTGAGATTACTGTTTTTTTATCCTAATAAAAAGCAAATTAAAAGCTTAAAATTAATCATCAAAAAAATCTCTTTTTTTTTCAAAAACAAATAATGTTTTTCTAAATGGTTCCATAATGTTAATTATAAGTGGTTGTTAATGTGTTTTTAAGCAATAAAAATATTTTTTTAAGGGAGGATTTTTCTTTTAAAAATCATTATTTGAACCAAATATTAAGATTTCAAAAAATACAAGTCATATAAATAACGCATTTGTAACAATTTTTTAGTAGGAGATAAAAATTAAAAAAAAAAACATTTCTAAGCAGCTTTTGATAACAATAAAACGGATCATTAATAATATTTCAAAAAAAAAATCTAAGTTTAAGTTTTTAATTTTGCAACAACGAAAATTGTTACTTAATAAAAAAAATTGGTTGTCGGTGAAGTTAATTTACGGGTGATCATTTTTAACCCCCGACGCAAAAACGACGGGATGTTATAAGTCGCGGGAATTTATTTTAATCACAATTTTTCAATTAGTTATGCAATAGTTAATTAATTAAGTTTTTGCTGCTTAAACATTGCAAGTGTAATAATTGATTTTCCCTTTTTTGGAGCAATTCTTGAAAGGCTTCATAATAGATCCCCTTTGAAAATATTTATAAATATTAATTTTTACCCCTGACGCAAAAACGACGGGGTGTTATAAGTTTGACGTGTCTGTGTGTGTGTGTGTGTGTGTCTGTCTGTCTGTTCCCCTGTAGCGCTTAAACGGGTAAACCGATCTATTATGAAGACTTTCAAGAATTGCTCCAAAAAAGGGAAAATTATTTATTACACTTGCAATGTTTAAGCAGCAAAAACTTAATTAATTAACTATTGCATAACTAATTGAAAAATTGTGATTAAAAAAAATTCCCGCGAATTATTGTTCTTTTGTCTATCCAGTATACTCCTGAAATTTTTAATTTTTTAAATTTTATATTTAATATGTTTAAATAATTTTTATTGATAAAGTGCCCGAAATTGGTGTGGCTCGAGTATAGTTGTAAAAACCCCGTTAAATACCGTTAATTTACCAAATTTACGGTTAAATACCATAAAATGCAGTTTTTAACGGTTAAATACCCGACTGCGACAACGAAAAAGGGTAAAGTTTTTCTATCTTTTCTTGTATATATATAAAGATTTCATTTAATTTTTAGATGTTATTATAAATAATATTTAAAGCGAAATATACATATAACCCAATTCTTTAATTATGAGTAATTTAACGTAAACCACAGATCACCTACTTAGATACCACATGTTGATAATTTAGTATAGTCACTAGGTCATCAAAGTTAGCGGAGAGCGCGAACTGCGGGGATAGAGTCAGCGATATCTGAATGGTTTTTTCTAGAACAAACTCAAAGTTCCTAGTACAATAGTGTTGGGACAGCGATTTAATATCGACTGTCAACTGCCGATAAATAATAAAATAAGGAAAATATTTTTTTTTTGTTTAGATATTATTTACACATAGTACCTACCTTAGTGCCTACACATAAAATACACACATCAACACTGTCTAGGGATATTCTGATTTTCTCAATTTATTCAAAATTGGTTATAACTAACATACAATATGTATATATTTTTGTAAAGCCTATTTATCAGACTATCTTTTAGAATAAAACAGAATTAGTTTTTTTGTGTAAATAATTTTTTATTGAAATAAAGACAAAAAGTGAAATGATGGTAAACTTAAGGATGAATGTCTTTTTAAGAAAAAATTAATTTTAGCAAAATTATCAGGTTTTTTGCAGTTACGTGAAAAATTATTTAAAATTAGTAGTCAGTAAACCACCCATGGACGTTAACCACGGTCCTACAACGGCTTTTCATGCTTTGAATCAAGTTATCAAAGTCTTGCTGTGGGATATTGTCCCAGGTTCTGCTAAGATGCAAAAAAAGTTGCTTTGCAGTCGCAATGTTCGGAGGAAAACTCCTCAAAGCCCTTCTTTGGAGCATGTCCCATGCGTGCTCTATGGGGTTTAGGTCTGGTGATTCAGCAGGCCAGTCTAAGATCGACACATCGTGCTCTTGTAGCCCGCTGGTCACCACTCGCGCAGTGTGCGAACGGGCTTTGTCGTGCATGAGCGTGAAAACTTGGTCCATTTGCAGTCGATGGGGATAGATTATTGGTGCTAGCACCTGATTACGGTATTTTTCAGAAGTCATGGTGTTTCTGATCCAAACGAGATCTGTTCTTCCATCGATACGAATTCCCGCCCAAACCATAATTGTTTTGCCGTGGTATGGCTGGACTTCCTGACGGTGTCGCAGACGGTTGTCACGACCAGGAGCTCGCCATACACGTACTCTTCGTAAATCAGGATGAAATCCGAATCGGGACTCATCGGTAAACAGCACTACAGACCACTAGTTATCTTCCTAGAGCAAATGTTCGCGAGCCCACTGTAATCTTCGTCCACGATTTCCTCTGCGTAGTGCTGGAGTACGAAGCGGCCTGCGAGCATGAAGGTTAGCCTCGTGCAGTCTTCTCCTCACAGTTTCGTCACTGACAAGCAAATGGTGGTTTGACTGGAGCCTTTAAACCAACTGCATGGCTGTAGCATTTGGTTATCTTCTCGCGGTCATTTGCGAAAATCGGTCCTGTCTTCGGGCGGTTATGCGCTTCTCGCCTGGGTGCCGTTCAGCCACTTCACCAGTGGTGCAATAACGTGACCACAACCTTGATATCACGTTTTTTCTTGTTTCAATCGCCTCGGCAATACTTCGTTGAGGAGCCCCAGTTTGGAGCGTACCTACTGCCCTTAACATTTCGTCTCTTGTTAAATGGCGCCTCTGCATGATGCATACAGTTGCATAAATTAGAAATTAACCAATAATTTTCATTGAAACTTTCATTTGATACAAAAATATACCAAAAACTGGGTTAGGTCAATTGAAACTTTCGAACTTCGCTACAATTATGCCGCACAAATCATTTGTTTTCAATTTATTTTTTCAAATTCAAATTTAGAATCATTTAATATGGTCTACAAAATAAGCTTTCATTAAAATAATTTAAAACCGATTAATATTTTTTGAGTTTCAGAACTTTATACAAAATATCCCTAGACATTGTTGATGTGCATATAATAAAGGTAGGTAACTGTAACTTATAAATGGTAAGTAAGCCTGAATAGCATTACATAATTTTATCTAGATATAAAAAGTACGTATTGACTAGAATCTGACTGAATCTGAACTGTAGAATCTGTATAATAGGGTTCGCTAGGAGTAAACTAGCAGAAAAACCGGTGCAAGCCATTCCATAGCCCTTGTTAATGGCAGGCCTGTGTCACTCCGCGTTTAGGTATTGAAAACATACCTACAGGCGGCGGCCGTTGCGCAACGGCCAATCTAGTATAGGCTGCCATAGCCCTAGAGTCCCCGGCTCTTTCAAATGTATAACCACGTATAACCTATTATGAACCGTAGTCCAGTGAATTAAGGCCCATATTCCCTCAAAAAAATTTGGTAGGTACGTAAACGAACACGTGCTCGACTGGAACGCGAGCTAAATTAAATCATATTGTTTATCGGATTGAGTACATATTTCTTTGAAAACCATTGCGAAGTAAGGCTTCTGTACCTTTAGGTACTAGTTATTATTCTGTGTTAATGGTTAAGAGAGTTGTTTTTTTTGTGATTTTCTATATAGATAGTTATAGGTTGCTAAAATTTTGTTTTTTGAACTATGTCTGTGTGTGTGTGTGTTTGTGTGTGTGTGTGTGTGTGTGTGTGTGTGTGTTTGTGTGTGTGTGTGTGTGTGTGTCAAACGGGTGAACCGATTTGAATGCGGTTTTTTTTTGTATGAAAGATGAATTAGTCGAGAGTGTTGTTAGCTATGTTTGATAAAAATCGATCCAAGATGGCCGCCGCTACAAAATGGCAGATTACATATTTTTTCATAAATCCCTTAATATGGGTATCAAATGAAAGGGCTTGACTAGCAGAATAGCACTATGCAAATCCAAATTGGCCGCCGTCACATTTTTTAAATTTTTAATTTATACTTGTAGCTATGTAACTTCCATTATAATTTGAACTCTGCTCGACTGATTGAAAATAAATTATTTAAGTTACTTGTGGTACGGCTGCACCCTATAGTTTCGGAGATATAAGCTTTAAAAAATCTGACCATGGGAGCACATAGACATCGCAAAAATAAGAAGTTTGAGTACCAACAACATGGTGCTGCACCCTATAGTTTCGGAGATATAAGCTTTTAAAAATCTGACCACGGGAGCACATAGACATTGCAAAAATAAAAAGTTTGAGTACCAACAACATGGTACTGCAGCCTATAGTTTCGGAGATATAAGCTTTCAAAAATCTGACCACGTGAGCACATAGACATCGCGAAAATAAGGAGGAGTTGATGACATGAGAGGTGAGTGGTGAAACACGTACAGTAGAATTATATAGGTAGGGGTGAGAGAGTTTACCGTATCGACGGAATGAATATTAAATGTTTGACGGTTACGAAACCCATGAAAATGAAAATGTTTTTTTTTTTGCTGAAATTTTGAACGGAGATAGATTATATCCTGACTTAACAAATAGGCTACTTTTTATCCCGGAAAAGTATTCCTGTGGGACTAAAATAGATACAGACTTCAAAAAACGCGATAGATGGCGCTAACTGCTCTTAGGTAATTTTTTTTTATTCAACTACAAGTTAGCCCTTGACTGCAATATCACCTGATGGTAAATGATGATACAGTATAAGATGGAAGCGGGCTAACTTGAAAGAGCCTATGTATACCCCCGATAGATCGGTACACGGCATCTTACCGTAACGCTAAATCGCTTGGCGGCACGGATTTGCCGGTAGGGTGGTAACTAGCCACAGCTTAAGCCTCCCACCAGACCAGACCAGAGAAAATTTAGAAATTATAATCTCAAATTGCCTCTGCCGGGAATCGAGCCCGGGACCTCCCACTTATAAGACCACAGCGCTCACCACTGTGCCAGGGAGGTCATCAAAATCACGCTCACATAGCACATTATTACAATAGTTGCATGCATCTGTATGCGTT
The DNA here is from genome assembly GCA_920104075.1 of Melanargia galathea. Classification (NCBI taxonomy): domain Eukaryota; kingdom Metazoa; phylum Arthropoda; class Insecta; order Lepidoptera; family Nymphalidae; genus Melanargia; species Melanargia galathea. The sequence goes on from OV049876.1 coordinate 8,921,622, forward strand.
CGCACTTTTTAACCGACTTCAAAAAAAGGAGGTTCTGTATTCGACCCGTATGTAAGTATGTATGTATGTGTGTATGTATGTAAGTATGTTCACGATTATCTCCGCAACTAATGAACCGAATTTGATGATTGTTTCACTATCGTAATCTACGTACTTTCAGGAAGGTTTTTTGGAGTCGGCGCCAAACCACATTCAATACGTGTAAAATAAGAAGAATAAGTAAAATCAGAGTATCCACTTTTGAATGTGAGTGCGGTGAATCATAATAGATGCGGACGGTGAGTCTGTCTGGGACGCGGGGGGCACATTTTCGACTTGAAAAGTATGAAAGTCATTTGGCGCCGACTTCAAAAATTATATATCATTTAAGTTAGGTAGTTTAATCGTCAATCTAAATGAATAAAAAATTATTTTAAACTTTTTAGTTCGACTCGTTTGAAGTCGGTTCTTTTTTCTTTGAAAAAAATTATTATTCATTTCAAAACCGAAATGTATAGCTACAGCTATAGGTAGATTATTATAGCAAACTTCCTTGAAAGTAGGTATAAAGGTTGGAAAAAGGAGCGGCAACGGGAACCGGAAATCCATGATTCCTTCGGGATTTGTGAAAAACCGAAATTTACGCGGGCGATGCCGCGGGCAGAAGCTAGTACTTAAATAATTCAATGAAGTAGTTTACTCAGCATGAATGCTATCAATTAAACATACGTCAGCTGCCTTACTCATTCCTTCTCGCTATAGGTACTGGCCGCGATCGCCCGCCGCACGGCCCACCGTGTGTCGGCTGGGCACGCGCTACTTCGTCCCCCGCCACCGCGCCTCCCGTCCTCTTGCCGCCAGTTGAAGCTCGCATCATCGCGCAACTTGTGATACACATTTCAAGCCGCTAGCGACATCTAGCGGTGGTATTTAACCGTAATAACCATAAAATGCGGTTAAATACTCGTTAAAAACGAAAAATGCGAATTTAACCGCTCGGTTAAAATCGTTAAAAACCTGCTTCGCATCTATAGGCTCGAGCAATCCAGAGCACCCGTTTTCAGCCGTATTTTCATCCGTCTGGGAACTTTATAAATATTGGTCCTACAGTTCCAGAAGTTGTGATTTTTTTTAGGAATATTTCCTCTTCTTTTTAAATTTTTTTCTAGATTGGAAAAATCTTCATCACTTTTGAGGTATTTGCAAAAAACTAAACCTTCCTTTTTTAGATAATTGTGTATAACTTTTGCAATTTTTGTTAGCGGAACTTGATTTTTTTCAAAAATCATCTACATGCTATTCCAAATCGAACGATATCTCGTTCATATTTTTACGATACTCCTGAAAAAAGCTGGCCAAAAAAAGCACTTGTTGACCAGACTAACAGATTTCAGAGGAATAAATAAATGAATCATAATTATATAGGTTTTTTTATTAACAAGAGAGGGGGGGGGGCGCAGGCCGACTTTCGCACCCCGGCGCCGCACATGCTTAAGACGGCCCTGTATTTGATTATAATATGAATTTTAGGGAATGATCGGAGCCTGATGTTGTCCTGCAAAAAATGTCTTTAACTTCAAAACTCTATTCTTATTCATCACTTCTAATATCTTTTGGTATCGTTAAAGCTAAGAAATAATTACGAATGAGGAGATTCTTTAATAATTTCCGAAAAGATTTTTCATAGTATAATTAATTAGGTATAGGTATTTTATATTTAAGGAACTGACAACACTAATATGTTGTTAAATTGAATGACTTTCCAAGATGGCGGCCGTAGTTCCACTTTTCGCCATTTCACATAAAGGTTGGTCGCACTATATTGCCTGTTAAAATGTACAAAGTATCTGTCATTTAATTAAGTAGGTTGTATGGAAAATAACTTTTGGATAAGCGTCTGATTGTACATTTCCTTATTATCTACTAAATGGCATGCATTTAATAGTCAGGCAGCCGAGGAACACATTTTTTAGTGATAGTGGTTCGTTTCGACGAGACGACCAAGTTTTTTACCAATGAAAATTCTCGATGGAGGTAGCTACTCGAGTGCGCAGGTGTTAAACATTCATATTCGCTCGGGTAGGAAATCGTTCCACTTTTGTAGGACTATGGACATTTCATTATACAAGTATTTACTAAGCTGCATACAAAAATCGCGGTAGTATTTTTTTTTTAAGAATTTTTAGGAGACTTAGAGAATATTAGAGAATGTTAGAGAATATTAAGGTGCGTCCAGACTTGAACATTTCACCGAACCGAACTGCGAACATTTCGGCGAACTTGTTACGCTCAATGTGGACGGCGCGCTTGGAGCGCTTGAGATGGGTTACTGCGTAACAGTTCGGCGAAACTCGAACTGTTACGCAGTAACCCATCTCAAGCGCTCCAAGCGCGCCGTCCACATTGAGCGTAACAAGTTCGCCGAAATGTTCGCAGTTCGGTTCGGTGAAATGTTCAAGTCTGGACGCACCTTTAGACTTTCCCTTTCCCCTGCAAATAAGCGAAAGCTTGTGCTATGAGTGGGTACGACAATTTTAGTAAAATAAAAACCCCACTCGGTTTGAACCGTCAACATTTCGGTTTTCGATCTACGCCAGACGACCGTCGCGCTATTGAGGCTATAAACTTACTTACGTACTACGTTGATCTTCAGGTAGAGCCTTTATAGCAAAATAAATATTTTGTCACTGTATGTATCGCTATTGTACCTGCCTAGACCATAATTGACTCATGTAGAGGTCAATTGATGTGTATGTCCAGTAAATATGAAGTAACTTACTGAGTTTGTTTTAATGTTAATGTTAATATTTGTTCCAAATTGTCATGGAAACTTTACATGGAAAAGGTATAAAAAATATATACAGTGTGTAAGTCGGTATAGTATAAGTATCATAATATATTTTATTTTCAGGTTGTCCGAAAAAGACGTTTACACTATGAGACAAATAAAAACACGGATTGGTGCTCAGGTAGGTACGAGTATGTTTTATAACAATACCTACAGTGTCTAGGTATACTCTATACAAACAAAATGCATTTATAGGTAGGTACTGCAAAATAGTGCTTTCTGATAGGGTTAAGGGTTTTATTTTATTAATTTTTAAATGTCCAACACAAATTCATTATCTACTGCTAATATACTTAAGTTGTACTAAATTATGAGTTATGACTATTACTTTGTATATTTTCATAGGTAGTCCTATTCTTCTATGCATATTTATTACGTACTAAACATTTATTAAACCAATATATTTGTTTGCCATCAATGTCCGTGACGAACAATGGGCACTTCATTTAATGTGTAAATTATTACCACCGTTCTTTTGCATATTTTTGATTTCTGAACAAGTAGGTAATACCTGCAAGTATTTCTATAGAGAAAGTAGGGAAAATAAGTAGATAAGTACTAAGTAGGTAGGTGCTTAATTAAACACCAAAATTGCCAAGATTGAACTACACATTTGCACATAATACGTACTATTACTATCATTTAAATGTTATTTTTTTATAAAACACAGTTCTTGGGTCTTAGTTATTCTGTTTAAATTATTCAAAAGTTTACTTTGTACCTATACCTACTTATACTTTATACCTTACATATTTGATTTTAAACTTTAAATAATATTACTTAGTCTCTATTTGTAGAGACAAATATCTCGTAATTTATACTGTATCAAGGTTCGAGATGCAAACATCACGTCACCTAGGCCTGGGAGGTATTATAGCGTTGTAATTTTTCTAGTGATTTTATACCGAATGGATTTTATTTCAAAAACATGTCAGCCATCGCACCCGCGGTGGAGCTAAAAGATACAGTATAAAAAAGTAATTGTATTGTTACGGAGAACCTTAGACAAGGGAATAAGGTTCTTCGCTTCCCCACCGCTTATTCGTGTTATTATTGTTCTGATCGAATGTCGTAGAAAAGGTTACGAAGAAACGGCGGGGTAGCGTTTATGAACCTTATTCCCTTGCCAAAAGATTCTCTGTAACAATACAATGACTTTTTCATCCTATATCTTTTTAACCCCCGACGAAAAAACGACGGGGTGTTATAAGTTTCACGTGTCTGTGTGTGTGTGTGTGTGTGTGTGTGTGTGTGTGTGTGTCTGTCTGTTCCCCTGTGGCGCTCAAACGCGTGGACCGATTTGAATGCGGTTTTTTTTGTTTGAGAGGTGAATTAGTCGAGAGTGTTGTTAGCTATGTTTGATGAAAATCGATCCAAGATGGCCGCCGCTACAAAATGGCGGATTACATATTTTATCACAACGCCCTCAATATGGGTATCAAATGAAAGGGCTTGACTAGCAGAATAGCACTATTGCAAATTCAAGATGGCCGCCGCCACAAAATGGCGAATGTCGGGGGTTTTTTAAATTTTCAATTTATACTTGTAGCTCCACATCTATCGTAGCAGCTGTAGGGCTATTCTCTAAAATACCATCGATATCGAATCTCGATATCGAAGCTCACTCAAGTGAGATAACTCGCTTCGAAAGCAAACTCACTTCACCTTGGTTTGATATTCTGTAAACATCTGCTACGCACTTGCGAAGTGAAGTGAGTTTGAGTGAGAAGACCTGTACTATCGAGTTTTACAGAGTACAAATTAGCAAACTCATCTCGAATTCACTCTCGATAATTCGAAAATGGCTTTACAGAATAGCCCTGCTGACGTTCGGACCTGCTGGATTATTCTGTAACTTAGTTAGCAACTGAAAATAGTTGCCAACGAATTAGTTTGATATACATTGCTGCTTTACTGTGGGAAATATTAAGTGTTATCATAATTTTACACAGTAAAGCAGCAATGTATATCGAACAAATTCGTTGGCAACTATTTTCAGTTGCTAAGTTACAGAATAACCCCCCTGTTATGTGTTATGGGAAAACTATTAAGTGTCTCAACTTGCTCAATTGTAGTGCTACCTCCCGTACTTTAAGGGATCGTCATAGGTAAATAAAAATAATAATTTATAGTTTGCGCAAAACATTTTGTCAATGTAGCGTAAAACAAATATGTATGTATGTATAGGTTTTCTAGGTACTCAATTGCCATGTGATGATACACAGCCAAACCAAGGACAAAGGTAATATAATTATGGTAATATTAACCACTTGTAAAACCTTAGAGGCAACAAAAGATATAAGTAATTATAATTTAATATACCTACAAGCATCTACTACTACTACTATTAATTTTACGGCGTAAGCTTTCTAGGTACCTACCTATTTATGCTAAAATTCCAATTAAGTATATGTTACAGCCAAAGTAATTAATTAGCTTTTATTCATAATGACTGGCTATTATAAATAATATCTAAATTATCCAGATATTGTTCATAATATCATGTCAAACCAGACATTATTCATAATAGCAGGTGAACGCTGGTCAACAAAATATATCTTCTATACATCTATATATTACAGCCAAAGTAATAAATCAGGATATTATGTATACTATCCAGCTATCCTACTAATATTATAAATGTGAAAGTGTGGATGTTTGGATGTTTAGATGTTTGTATGTTTGTATGTTTGGATGTTTGTTACTCAATCACGCCGCAACTACTGAACCGATTTGGCTGAAATTTTGAATGGAGATAGCTTATGCCCTGACTTAAAACATAGGCTACTTTTTATCCCGGAAAAGTATTCCTGTGGGACTAAAATAGATATAATCTTCCAAAAACGCCATAGAGGGCGCTGACTGTTCTTAGGTAAATCACGTTCACATAACACATTATTGCAATAGTTTGCTGTGTTGCATGCATTGGCAACACATAGGCTACTTTTTATCCTGGAAAAAATGCACAGTTCCCATGGGATTTTGAAAAACCCGAAGTCTATATCTACAACTATAGGTAGATTATTATAGCGAACTTCCTTGATAGAAAGTA